>JAVXUP010000988.1:0-304955 GCA_033070095.1 Escallonia herrerae | reverse complement strand
TTGTTACGAGCCTCCAACGCGCTTGATCTTTTTCGCAGGTACGAAAACGGCTACTAGAGTCGAGTTCTTCGTCCACGAACCAAATCCTAGAGCTTGGTGATTGCTCTAGAGAGAGTGCTATAGAGAGAGAGATTATTGCTATGACTTCCTTTTTTTGTTTATTGGGATATCTCTAGCCTTTATATAGAGATACAATTAGAGATTGGCTTTACCTCCAACTCTTAGGAGATAAAGATGTATTTACCTCAAACACTTAGGAGATAAATATCCTCTAATTAACTGTAATTATCCAGACTAACAAATACACATTATCTGTTAGTGGGCGGATAATGGGTCCATTGACCCAATTTATTAACAGCTCCCACTCGCCCACACACAGGGCAAATAAATCGTAGTCCCTCTTTATCTCTCGTCCACTCATCTCCTCATACAGGAAATGGAACGTGCGACCTACGAGAAAGGATGTCCAGTTGAGGAGTATTGTATTAAGTTATCACCAAACTAACACAATACATCACTCCAATAAATCTCGTATGTACCCCAGATAGTTCAATTACACCAGATTAAACACTCTCAAATCCCTCATAATGAGCAGTGTTAAACCTCTCATATGTTATGTATTCATGACTCATATCGAAACGAAAATCGACAAAGTCGCCCGGGCTATGAATCACACAACATGATGTAATATTGAACTTTCTTCCCAAAGCCCTCATGTCATTCCAATTAGACCCAACCGCTTTCCTAGACATGCCCCGCGAGACCGCATCATCCATGATCCAAGGGTACATGCTAAAGTAGCGACATTGAGTATCCTCTTCATGACATAGTCTAAGGTGAAAAGGGTACTATATATGATCAAAAATTTTGATCCAAGTGGCTCACACAGTGACGAAGCAGGGATTCATTCGTCACTCCCACTGTCGGTCTGCATTTAGCACATGCAGTATGATTTGCATGCTATGGCGTAACCCTCAAGGGCGTGTCACATAAATGTATAATAAATACGCCATACGAATCTAAGTCTAGTCGCTGTACAAGCGCCTAACCTGAGTTTTTCAGCCCAGTCACTCTCATAGTGCCTGCCTGAAATCTCACATTCGGCTGTAAACAGGCTACATAGAGTTGTGGAGATACTCTATGATCGACCTACATTTATTAGGTCTCAACTTAGCTCCAACTAAGGCGACATGTTTGCTTTATAAGCTGTATCATCTTATTCGCCCACTTGGCGCTTAAGACAATTATGTCTCATCTTGCTCGCTATCTTAGCGCCAAGGTGAATTACCCGTGTGAGTGGGTCAATTCGAGCCTGGTGACACTCTCAACAAGGATGTATATGTAATCACAAAGATTATCCATTCATTCCAAAATAAACTCAAATCGAGGAATGAAAATTTAATGTAATAAATAATGTCAAGTACATAAGATGCCATAAACATATCAAAACCTACGTAGTCCCATACTCCTAATGTGAGAAAGGAAAACATCTCTAGCAATGGGCTTGGTCAAAGGATCAGCCACCATTCTGCCAGTAGGTATATGTTTCATGGACACCTCTCCTTGCGCAACTAAAGTTCTAATGAAGTGATAACGAAGGCCTATGTGTTTGATATTTGGGGTCCTTTACAAAATCTAGGGTAGCTGTATTGACACAGTGAACAGTGACAGACTCATCTGCATGAGCTGTAACCCCTAGAGCCTGTAAGAATGACCTCAACCAAACAGTTTCCTGGACTGCTGCTGAACAAGCAACATACTCCGACTCTATCGTGGATAGGGCGATGCAAGACTTTTTCTTGCTGTGCCAAGAGATAGCTCCACCCGAAGTGGATATGCGCTCATCTCTATCAGCGCCCCAATCAGCATCGCTGTATCCTCTCAGTCTCAAGTCTCCACCATGATAACACAGGACGAGATCAGCGGTTCCACGCAAGTATCGAAGGATCCTCTTCACCGCATTCCAATGAGCGGGTCCAGGA
This sequence comes from Escallonia herrerae, assembly GCA_033070095.1. Taxonomy (NCBI): domain Eukaryota; kingdom Viridiplantae; phylum Streptophyta; class Magnoliopsida; order Escalloniales; family Escalloniaceae; genus Escallonia; species Escallonia herrerae. The sequence continues at coordinate 302,973 of JAVXUP010000988.1, read as the reverse complement.
TTACTCTGATAACGACTCACCATTCCAACGGCATAGCAGATGTCTGGACGCGTACACAACATAGCGTACATCAGACTCCCTACTGCAGCCGCGTAAGGCACTTTGGACATCCGATTCTTTTCCTCATCATTCTTTGGGCATTGGTCTGTGGTTAAAGTACACGCCTTGTCCATTGGAGTGTCTATGGGTTTTGAGTTATGCATACGAAATCGTTCAATGACTTTCTTGATATGTCTCTTGAGACAAACCGAGAAGTCTCTTTGGACGATCACGTATGATTTTAACCCCGAGCACATAATTAGCTTCTCCCATGTCCTTCATCTCAAAAGTTGAGGACAGCCACTGCTTAGTGGCGACAATGGAACTCATGTCATTTCCAGCTAAAAGAATGTCATCCACATACAAAGAAAGGATTAGAATATTTTTCTTGGATCGTTTTACGTAAACGCAATGGTCTTGTTCAATCATTTCAAAACCTATAGAGGTAATGGCATGATGAAACCTAAAGTACCACTGCCTAGACGATTGTTTGAGACCATATATAGAACGTTTGAGACGGCAAACTTTGCGCTCATGTCCTTTGACTTCAAAACCCTCGGGTTGAGCCATATAAATCTCTTCGTCTAGTTCTCCATTGAGAAACGCAGTCTTAACATCCATATGAAAAAGTTCTAAATCCTGCTGGGCGACAATAGCTAGGATCAGGCGAATTGAAGCAAATCTCACCACTGGGGAGAAAGTATCTTCATAGTCCACACCCCGCAGTTGGGTATAGCCTTTCGCCACAAGACGTGCCTTATACTTGTCGATTAACCCATCTACCTTGCGTTTGACTTTAAAAACCCACTTGTTTCCAATAGTCTTGCGCCCTGGCGGAAGGTCAATCAACTCCCAGACTCGATTCTTTTCCATTGAGCTTAACTCATCCTTCATTGCAGCCATCCACTCATTTCTAGCAGATGAAGATAAGGCTTCTTCCACAGAAGTAGGCTCGTCTTCATCATTTGGAGTGCACATAAGAATTTCTCCGTCAATCTCAAAACGACGACGTGGAACTCTTCCTCGTGCACCTCTACGCAGTTGAGAATCTTGTTGACCTAATGGTCCTTGTGGTGTGCTCCCACTGTCTGGGATACTCCCACTAGGTTGAAGGTCACTTACACTATCATCAGCGACACTTACACTATCATCAGCGACAACCGGATGAGGAACTAATTCCCCACCTTCGCTTGAAGATGGTAAAGTGGGTTCAACCTCCTCTAACTCATAGAGGTCAAGATTCTTACTCGCATCTCCAATGCTAGGAAAATCACTCTCTATGAAATCGACATCACGAGACTCTATTTCAGTCCTTCCACCATTTGGATGTTCACCATACATTACATAACCTTTAGAGTTTTCAGAATACCTTAGAAAGATACTCTTCTTTGCTCTAGGCCCTAGTTTCCCATACTTATGAGAAGTACTGTGAACATAACCTGCTGAGCCCCATGGGCGCAAGTTATCCAAATTTGGCTTTTGGTCATTCCAAAGCTCATAAGGGGTGGATTTGACTGACTGTGAAGGCACACGATTAAGTATATAGGCTGCAGTCAAAAGGGCATCCCCCCAAAAAGATATAGGAAGGTTTGCTTGCGCCATCATAGACCTAACCATGTCTAACAATGTTCTATTCCTTCTTTCCGCAACACCATTTTGTTGTGGAGTATTAGGAATAGTAAGTTGCCTGCGTATCCCCTTTTCCTCACAAAACTTCTTGAAGTGATCTGACAAATATTCGCGTACTCGGTCAGTGCGAAGAGTTTTTAAATTCTTCTCTTTCTGATTCTCAACCTCAGCTACAAAGCGTTTGAAACATTCCAAAGCTTCGTAGCGGTGAGATATCAGATACACATAACCATATCGCGTATAATCGTCTATCAGTGTAAGGAAATAAGAGGCGCCATGGCGTGCCTTTACACTCATAGGTCCGCATATATCAGAGTGAACTAGCTCAAGTGGTTGAGTTGCTCTCACAGCCTTTCCAAAAGGCTTCCTGCATGCTTTACCAGCCAAACAAGCCTCACAAGTTTGTAGATTGACTTTTGCGAGTGGGCCTAAAAGGCCTTCTCTAGCCAAACGAGTCATTCTATCTTGGCCTATGTGGCCCAGTCTTGCATGCCAGGTGGTAGAATCATTCACAATATTATCATTCACCACATAAGAATAAGAAGACTGAGAATCAATTAAATCCAATTGAAAAAGACTATCCATGCGAAAACCATGTCCGAACAAAACATCATCCAAAAAAATGTCCAACTTATTACCCCTAAAAATAAAGGAAAAATCACTGTCTAATAAAGCAGTAACTGAAAGTAGATTAAGCCGAACTGTGGGTGCATATCGCACATCCTCTAGAATCAATGTGCGCCCAGTGCGCAACTTGAGCTGGTAAGAACCAACCCCTAGCACCTCTTCGGAGCTATTGTTTCCCATGAAGATATGTTTGCTACCCGTTGGAATCCGGTGATAATCTACGAACCCCTCTCGATCACGTGCTACATGTTTTGTTGCACCTGTATCCACAAACCACACAGGTTGGGAATGAGCAACCATCACATGTGAGGAAACATATAACTGAGAGAGAGATTCTGAAAGTACCTTCTTCGGCTCAGTGCAATCACGAGCGAAGTGTCCTTTCTGTTGACAGTTGAAGCATTTAACTTTAGATAGATCCTTTTTCCCACCACGTTTTCCTCTCTTGCGTTTCTTCATTTTTCCTTCCTTTGGCGCAGAAGTGCTAGCCTCGCCTTTCTTACCTTTCTTACTTTGTCTTTCGCGCTTGCCATTTGCATTGCGCGATCCCCCTTGGGCGACATAAGCAAGGGTCTTGTCAGTATCTCGAGTCTCGTCCTCAAGGATGACATGCTGTGAAACATCAGAAAAGTTCTTGATATTTTCACTGTGGGTCAATATCTGTTTCATATTGGCCCACGAGGCAGGAAGGGACCTTATGACAGCTCTGACTTGCTGCTCATCTGTGAGCGCATGGCCAGCATCCCTTAGCTTACCAATCATATTGGACATCATCCTTAGATGTTCACTCATGGTATGTTTAGGGTCTTTTGTGTACTCCTCAAACTTAATCACAAGGCTACGAAGCCGCGTAGTTGAGGTTCCACCAAAAGAAAACTTGAGCTGATCCCATAAAGCTTTGCAAGTTGGAAGTTCATCATACTGCCCAATTAGATCATTTTGCAAGCTGCTCAACAAGGTGTAGCGCGCACTACGATCTTTCTGATTCCATTTCTGGTAGGCAGTGTGGTCTCTTAGGGGTTGCGCCTCAGTTGGCGCGACCATCTCCTTGGTCAAGTGCTCCTCGAGCTCTTGTTCGTTCAGCATGAATTTCATCTTTTTGTGCCAAACGTCATAATTATCTCCGTTAAGTTTCTCACCCTTAACGAGATCAGCTATGACATTTTTGGTGGCCATTATTTTCACTACATTAGATTGCGCAAGGAAAAGACATTAATTATACATCCTTATTTTTTATTTCAAAAAATTCAAATGAAAAACATAATCCTTCCTCACATCATGAAATCGAAAATCTGCTAAGCTCGTAATCATCTCCCATGTATGTGAGTTGGGAAAAATATTTTTCAAGTAATTTTTCGCAATAAATTTCATCATCATATAAGCCACAATATAATAAATCATCCACATGATAATTTAGAACAATATAAAATTGCACCATGCAATTAAATTTGCAAGGACTCCATTGAGCCCTATTGGCATTCTAATAACTTATGCTAAGAAAATTCTGGTTTGAATAATGTGCGTGCGAAATTACATCCCCGTACAAGGCTTTCTCGAAATATACAGGGAAATAGCAGAATACAACATCTTTGAGAATCCTACTACAAACTACTCCAATAAAACAAATGGAGATGCCGCACAGCACATTATTCTCAAAAGAATTTTCTTAAAACAAGAGTAAACACATTAAACATAAGTTTCTTTAGAATGCCAATCTAATATCCATCCATTTAACCTAAAACTAGCATACTCAAATAAGAAGTTACAGGGTAATAAAATGGATGAATATGCTACATTCTCCTCCCAAGGAAAACGGGCGACAAGGGCCTTGAAAATATAAATGGTTTAAAAGTGTGGATTTACCAAAAACCCAACAAATATACCTCAAAAGTATATTTAAACCATAACACAAATCAAGGCAAGCATGTAACAAATTAGACATAATTTATCTATGTCATATAACTCTCCAAAAATATTTATTTCTACTCACGAAGTGCAAAAAATAATATTTACGCATTATTCGTATTTTTGGGAACCACAAAAGTACCACAAAAATACTCACAAATGACCAAAAACTGAGAGATAAATCCTAAAAAATTGGCAAACAGTAAATTTATCCTTAATATGCCCTCTGAAATTAAATAAAAATTCTGTGTGTATAAAACAAAATTTTAAAGTTAATTTTTCATAGAAAAAGTCGTTTAACAATTAAACAGAACACACACAGAGGGTATAAAGGTAATTCAGCACCATTGAAAATTTTCAGAAGGCATGACAAGGCTCCACTCGCCGGCGGTGACGATCACCGGCCAAAAACCAGCCTGCACGCGCCTCCACGCGCCGCCGTGCGCGTGGGACAGCGCAGAAGATTCTTGGAGCAGGCGCGTGGGAGCACGCGCGCGTGGAGCGCGTGGGCTCGTCGACGACGCCTTGCTGGCGCGTGAGAGCGCGTGGGCGCGTTGCACGCCTGGGCTCAGCCACGGCTGGCGCGTGGATGCGTGTGCGCGGCTCCAGGGCGTGGCTTGGCTCACGTTCGGCGCGTGGGGCGCGTGTCAGCGAGTGGCGTGTGACTTAGTCATGCGCGTGGCTCAATCGGCGCGTGACACGTGTCAGGGTTTGTGCACTGTTCATCATCTTCGTAGGAAAACCCTAATTTTTTCAGCGCCGCCATGTCGCGATGCCAACTTCGGGATGCCATATCTCTCTCGTTTTTAAGCCAAATAATGCGTACGATATATCGTTGGAAAGCTTATACAACATAGATTAATTATGTACCAACCGATCATGATAAAAACAGAATATCATACTCCGAATTTGAGTCCCAAAACTCGAAAAAACCACAGTTTTCTTGAAAAATAAAATCGTGATTTCTCACAAATCATGCATCCAAAAATCACGAAAGTTTATGGAGTTCATCCTCAACCATAGGAGAACAAAAACATCTAATTATTTTTCAGAAAAACATGCTCAATAAATTTCAAATTTTAATAATGGGTCTCATTCATGTATCCGGAAAAAATCGTAACATGCACATTATTTAATCTAGCATGTTAAAGGCGAATCAACAAGTAATCATGCTCTGATACCAATGTTGAAACGATTACAACAATTATCGTGCTACCACGTAACACGTAATGAGTTCGAAAACATACCGTACGAAGTCTTCGAAAATTCCGACGTAGGATCCTTGTTGTTACGAGCCTCCAACGCGCTTGATCTTTTTCGCAGGTACGAAAACGGCTACTAGAGTCGAGTTCTTCGTCCACGAACCAAATCCTAGAGCTTGGTGATTGCTCTAGAGAGAGTGCTATAGAGAGAGGGATTATTGCTATGACTTCCTTTTTTTGTTTATTGGGATATCTCTAGCCTTTATATAGAGATACAATTAGAGATTGGCTTTACCTCCAACTCTTAGGAGATAAAGATGTATTTACCTCAAACACTTAGGAGATAAATATCCTCTAATTAACTGTAATTATCCAGACTAACAAATACACATTATCTGTTAGTGGGCGGATAATGGGTCCATTGACCCAATTTATTAACACATCTCAAATCAACGCCAGGATCAAACAGAAATTATCTACCCAAATATAACCAAATCAAAAACTTCACATCTTAACTTCAATAGTCAATACCTATCTCAGATCGACTGGCACGGTCACACAATATTTCGATTGTTAATAAATTGGCTCAGTGGACCCATTATCCGCTCACTAACAGATAATGTGTATTTGTTAGTTTGGATAATTACAATTATTTATCTTATAAGTATTTGAGATAAATATATCTTTATCTCCTAAGTGTTTGAGGTAAAGTCTGTCTCTAAATACTATCTCTATATAAAGACTAGAGATATCCTAATAAATTATAGGTGACAGACAATAAGTCACAAGACAATCCCTCTCTCTATAGCATTCTCTCTAGAGCAATCACCAAGTTCTAGGATTTGGTTCGTGGATGAAAAATTCGACTCTAGTAGCCGTTTTCGTACCTGAGAAAAAGATTAAGCGTGTTGGAGGCTCCTAACAACAAGGATCCATCGTCGAAAAATTCGGAGATTTCATACGGTATGTTTCCGAACCCACTACGTGTTACGTGGTAGCGCATTAATTATTTTATTCATCATTGGTATCAGAGCATGATTACTTGTTGATTTGCCTTTAATATTCTAGAATAAATTATGTGCATGTTGCGATTTTTTCTGGATACATGAATGAGACCCATTATTAAAATTTGAAAATTTTTGGGCATGTTTTTCTGAAAAATAATTATATGGGTTTGTTCTCCTATGGTTGAGGATGAACTCCGTAAAATTTCGTAATTTTTGGATGCATGGTTTGTGAGAAATCACGATTTTATTTTTCAAGAAAATTGTGATTTTTTTTGATTTTTTGGGACTCAAATTCGGAGCATGATATTAAATTTTTATCATGATCGGTTGACACATAATTGATCTATGTCATATAAGCTTTCCAATGATATATCGCACAGATTATTTGGCTTAAAAACGACAGAGATATGGCCTTCGGAAGTTGGCATCGCGGCATGACGGCGGTTGAAAATTAGGGTTTTTTCAACGAAGAAGATGAACAATGCACGCCACACCCGCCACGATCTAAAGCCGAGCCGCAGCTGCGCCCGCGCGCTAAGGACGCACGCCATGTGCTAAAGCAGTTGCGCACGACACAAGCGCGCCAAGCCGCGCCGCCACGCGCTCCCATGCGCCAGCAGTGGTTACCACCACGCGCCACACGAGCTCCTCACGTTACAGCTTCCGCGCGCGCGTGTACACACGCGCCAGTTCACAGAAAACCCTAGAAGTTGCCCCACGCACATGGTGGCCCGTGGAGGCGCGTGAGGGCTATTTTTTGGCCTGTTTTTCTCACCGCTGGTGAGTGGAGCTCCATCTTGACCAAGGATTTTTTTTTGTGGTGTTAAAACTTACCTTTATACCCTCTGTGTGTGAATACACACAGAGGGTATAAAGGTAAGTTTTAACACCACAATACTTTTAAAACGACTTTTTCTATTGAAATTAGCTTTAAAATTTTATTTTATACACACAGAATTTTTTCTTTAATTGTAGAGGGTATATTAGGGATAAATTTACTGTTTGCCAATTTTTAAGAATTTATCTATCAGTTTTTGGCCATTTGAAAATATTTTTTGTGGTACTTATGTGGTCCCAAAAATACGAATGATGTGTAAATATTAATTTTTACACTTCATGAGAAAAATTAATATTTACAAGAGAGCTATATGACATAGCTAAATTATGTTTTATTTACTTGCCTTGATTAGAGTTATGATTTAAATATGCTTTTATTGAGGTATATTTGTTGGGCTTTGGTAAGTCCACCCTTTTCAAACCCAATTTCAAGGCCTTCACGTCCGTTTTCCTTGGAAGGAGAATGTGGCCTATTCATCCATTTAATTACCCTTTAACTTTTTATTTGAGCATGCTAGTTTTAGGTTAAATGGATGGATATTAGATTGGCATTCTAAAGAAACTTATGTTTAATGTGTTTACTCTAGTTTTAAGAAAATTCTTTTGAGAATAATGTGTTGTGTAGCATCTCCATTTGTTTTATTGGAGTAGTTTGTAGTAGGATTCTCAAAAATGTTGTATTCTAATATTTTCCTGTATATTTCCAGAAAGCCTTGTACGGGGATGTAATTTCGCACGCACATTATTCAAGCTAGAATTTTCTTAGCATAAGTTATTAGAATACCAATAAGGCTCAATGGAGTTCTTGCACACTTTATTGTATGGTGCAATTATATTGTTCTAAATTATCATTTGGATGATTTATTACATTGTGGATTATATGATGATGAAATTTATTGCGAAAAATTACTTGAAAAGTATTTTCCCAACACACATACATGGGAGATGATTACGAGCTTAGCAAATTTTTGATTTCATGATGTGAGGAATGATTTTGTTTTTCATTTGAATTTTTTGAAATAAATAGAAGGATGTATAATTAATGTCTTTTTTCTTTGCGCAAACTAATGTAGTGAATATAATGGCCACCAAGAATATCATAGCTGATCTCGTTAAGGGTGAGAAACTTAATAGAGATAATTATGACGTTGGGCACAAAAGGATGAAATTCATGCTAAACGAACAAGAGCTCGAGGAGCACTTGACCAAAGAGATGGTCGCGCCCACTGAGGGGCAACCCCTAAGAGATCACACTGCCTACCAGAAATGAAATCAAAAAGATCGTAGTGCACGCTACACCTTGTTGAGCAGCTTGCAAAATGATCTAATCGGGCAGTATGATGAACTTCCAACTTGCAAAGCTTTATGGGATCAGCTCAAGTTCTCTTTTGCTGGAACCTCAACTACGCGGCTTCGTAGCCTTGTGATTAAGTTTGAGGAGTACACAAAAGACCCTAAGCATACCATGAGTGAACATCTAAGGGTGATGCCCAATATGATTGGTAAGCTAAGGGATGCTGGCCATGCGCTCACAGATGAGCAGCAAGTCAAAACTGTCATAAGGTCACTTCCTGCCTTATAGGCCAGAATGAAACAGATATTGACCCACAGTGAAAACATCAAGAACTTTTCTGATGTTTCACAGCATGTCATCCTTAAGGCCGAAACTCGAGATGCTGATAAGACCCTTACTTATGTTGCCCAAGAGGGATCGCGCAATGCAAATAGCAAGCGAGGAAGACAAATTAAGAAAGGAAAGAAAAGCGAGGCTAGCAATTCTACGCCAAAGGAAGGAAAAATGAAGAAGCGCAAGAGATGAAAATGTGGTGGGAAAAAGGATTTGTCTAAAGTTAAATGCTTCAACTACCAACAAAAAGGACACTTCGCTCGTGATTGCACTGAGCCGAAGAAGGTACTTTTGGAATCTCTCTCTCAGTTATATGTTTCCTCACATACAACGGTTGCTCATTCCTAACCTGTGTGGTTTGTGGATACATGTGCAACAAAACATGTAGCACGTGATCGAGAGGGGTTCGTAGATTATCACCAGATTTCAGCGAGAAGCAAACCTATCTTTATGGAAAACAATAGCTCCGAAGAGGTACTAGGGGTTTGTTCTTACCAACTCAAGTTGCGCACTGGGTGCACATTGTTCTTGAGGATGTGCGATATGCACCACTGTTCGGCTTAGTCTACTTTCAGTTACTGCTTTATTAGATATTGGTTTTTCCTTTATTTTTAGGGGTAATAAGTTGGACATCTTTTTGAATGATGTTTTGTTCGGACATGATTTTCGCATGGATAGTCTTTTTCAATTAGATTTAATTGATTCTCAGTCCTCTTATTCTTATGTGGTGAATGATAATATTGTGAATGATTCTACCACCTGGCATGCAAGACTGGGCCACATAGGCCAAGATAGAATGACTCGTTTGGTTAGAGAAGGCCTTTTGGGCCCACTCGCAAGAGTCAATCTACAAACATGTGAGGCTTGTTTGGCCGGTAAAGCATGCAGGAAGCCTTTTGGAAAGGTTGTGAGAGCAACTCAGCCACTTGAGCTAGTTCACTCTGACATATGTGGACCTATGAGTGTAAAGGCACGCCATGGTGCCTCTTATTTCCTTACACTGATAGATGATTATACGCGATATGGTTACGTGTATCTGATATCTCACCGCTATGAAGCTTTGAATTGTTTCCAACGCTTTGTAGCAGAGGTTGAGAATCAGAAAGAGAAGAGTTTAAAAACTCTTTGCACTAACCGGGGAAGTGAATATTTGTCCGATCACTTCAAGAAGTTTTGTGAGGAAAAAGGGATACGCAAGTAACTTAATATTCCTAATACTCCATAACAAAATGGTGTTGCGGAAAGAAGGAATGGAACATTGTTAGACATGGTTAGGTCTATGATGACACAAGCAAACCTCCCAATATCTTTCTGGGGGATGCTCTTTTGACTGCAGCCTATATACTTAATCGAGTGCCTTCACAATCAGTCAAATCCATCCCATATGAGCTTTGGAATGGCCAAAAGCCAAATTTGGATAACTTGTGCCCATGGGGCTCAGCAGGTTATGTTCACAGTACTTCTCATAAGTATGGGAAACTAGGGCCTAGAGCTAAAAAGAGTATCTTCTTGAGGTATTCTGAAAACTCTAAAGGCTATGTGATGTATGGTGAACATCCAAATGGTGAAAAGACTGAAATAGAGTCTCATGATGTCGATTTCATAGAGAGTGATTTTTCTAGCATTGGAGATGCAAGTAAGAATCTTGACCTCTATGAGTTAAAGGAAGTTGAAGCCACTTTACCATCTCCAAGCGAAGGTGGGGAATTAGTTCCTCATCCTGTTGTCGCTGAAGATAGTATAAGTGACCTTCAACCTAGTGGGAGCATCCTAGACAGTGGGAGCACACCATCAGGACCATCAGGTCAACAAGATTCTTAACTGCGTAGATGTGCAAGAGGAAGAGTTCCACATCGTCATTTTGAGATTGACGGTGAAATTCTTATGTGCACTCCAACTAATGAAGATGAGCCCACTTCTATGGAAGAAGCCTTATCTTCACCTGCCAGTAATGAATAGACGGCTGTAATGAAAGATGAGTTGAGCTCAATGGAGAAGAATCAGGTCTGGGAGTTGGTTGACCTTCCACTAGGGTGCAAGACTGTTAGAAACAAGTGGGTTTTAAAAGTCAAGTGCAAGGCAGATGGGTCAATTGACAAGTATAAGGCACGTCTTGTGGCGAAAGGCTATACCCAACAGCGGGGTGTGGACTATGAAGACACATTCTCCCCAGTGGTGAGATTTGCTTCAATTCACTTGATCCTAGCTATTGTCGCCCAGCACCATTTAGAAAATTTTCATATGGATGTTAAGACTGTGTTTCTCAATGGAGAACTAGACGAGGAGATTTATATGGCTCAACCTGAGGGTTTTAAAGTCAAGGGACATGAGCGCAAAGTTTGCCTGCTCAAATGTTCTATATATGGTCTCAAACAATCGTCTAGGCAGTGGTACTTTAAGTTTTATCATGTCATTACCTCTAAAGGTTTTGAAATGATTAAACAAGACCATTGCGTTTAAGTAAAACGATCTAAGAAAAATATTCTGATCATTTCTTTGTATGTGGATGACATTCTTTTAGCTAGGAATAACATGAGTTCCATTGTCCTCAACTTTTAAGATGAAGGACATGGGATAAGCTAATTATGTGCTCGGGGTTAAAATCATACGTGATCGTCCAAAGAGACTTCTCGGTTTGTCTCAAGAGACATATATCAAGAAGGTCATTGAACGATTCCGTATGCATAACTCAAAACCCATAGACACTCCAATGGACAAGGCGTGTACTTTAAGCACAGACCAATGCCCAAAGAATGATGAGGAAAAGAATCGGATGTCCAAAGTGCCTTACGCGGCTGCAGTTGGGAGTCTGATGTACGCTATGTTGTGTACGCGTCCAGACATCTGCTTTGCCGTTGGAATGGTGAGTCGTTATCAGAGTAATCCTGGACCCGCTCATTGGAATGCAGTGAAGAGGATTCTTCGATACTTACGTGGAACCGCTGATCTCGTCCTGTGTTATCATGGTGGAGACTTGAGATTGAGAGGATACAACGATGCTGATTGGGGTGGTGATAGAGATGAGCGCAGATCCACTTCAGGTTATGCATTCATACTAGGAGGTGGAGCTATCTCTTGGTGTAGTAAAAAACAGACTTGCATTGCCCTATCCACGACAGAGTCGGAGTATGTTGCTTGTTCAGCAGCAGTCTAGGAAGCTGTTTGGTTGAGGTCATTCTTACAGGCTCTAGGGGTTACAGCTCATGCAGACGAGTCTGTCACTGTTCACTGTGACAATACAGCTGCCCTAGATTTTGTAAAGGACCCCAAATATCATGGCAAGCCAAACACATAGGCCTTCGTTATCACTTCATTAGAACTTTAGTTGCGCAAGGAGAGGTGACCATAAAGCATATACCTACTGGCAGAATGGTGGCTGATCCTTTGACCAAGCCTATTGCTAGAGATGTTTTCCTTTCTCACATTAGGAGTATGGGACTACGTAGGGTTTGATATGTTTATGGCATCTCATGTACTTGACATTATTTATTACATTAAATTTGCATTCCTTGATTTGAGTTTATTTTGGAATGAATGGATAATCTTTGTGATTACATATACATCCTTGTTGAGAGTGTCACCAGGCTTGAATTGATCCACTAATTCACCTTGGCGCTAAGATAGCGAGCAAGATGAGACATAATTGTCTTAGGCGCCAAGAGGGCGAATAAGATGATACAGCTTATAAAGCAAACATGTCGCCTTAGTTGGAGCTAAGATGAGACCTATAAAGTTAGGTCGATCATAGAGTATCTCCACAACTCTATGTAGCCTGCTTACAGCCGAATGTGAGATTTCAGGCAGGCACTATGAGAGTCTGGGCTGAAAAACTCAGGTTAGGCGCTTGTACAGCGACTAGACCTAGATTCGTATGGCGTATTTTATTATACATTTATGTGACACGCCCTTGCAGGTTACGCCATAGCATGCAAATCATACTGCATGTGCTAAATGCAGACCGACAGTGGGAGTGACGAATGAATCCCTGCTTCGTCACTGTGTGAGCCACTTGGATCAAAATATTTTTGATCCTATATGGTACCCTTTTCACCTTAGACTATGTCATGAAGAGGATACTCAATGTCGCTACTTTAGCATGTACCCTTGGATCATGGATGATGCGGTCTCGCGGGGCATGTCTAGGAAAGCGGTTGGGTCTAATTGGAATGACATGAGGGCTTTGGAAAGAAAGTTCAATATTACACCATGTTGTGTGATTCATAGCCCGGGCGACTTTGTCGATTTTTGTTTCGATATGAGTCATGAATACATAACATATGAGAGGTTTAACACTGCTCACTATGAGGGATTTGAGAGTGTTTAATCTGGTGTAGTTGAACTATCTGGGGTACATACGAGATTTTTTGGAGTGATGTATTGTGTTAGTTTGGTGATAACTTAATACAATACTCCTCAACTGGACATCCTTTCTCGTAGGTCGCACGTTCCATTTCCTGTATGAGGAGATGAGTGGACAAGAGATAAGGAAGGACAACACGATTTATTTGCCCTGTGTGTGGGCGAGTGGGAGCTGTTAATAAATTGGGTCAGTGGACCCATTATCCGCCCACTAACAGATAATGTGTATTTGTTAGTCTGGATAATTACAGTATTTATCTCATAAGTGTTTGAGATAAATACATCTTTATCTCCTAAGTGTTTGAGGTAAAGTCTGTCTCTAAATACTATCTCTATATAAAGACTAGAGATATCCCAATAAATTATAGGTGATAGACAATAAGTCACAAGACAATCCCTCTCTCTATAGCACTCTCTCTAGAGCAATCACCAAGCTCTAGGATTTGGTTCGTGGATGAAGAACTCGACTCTAGTAGCCGTTTTCGTACATGCGAAAAAGATCAAGCGTGTTGGAGGCTCGTAACAACAAGGATCCATCGTCGAAAAATTTGGAGACTTCATACGGTATGTTTCCGAACCCACTACGTGTTACGTGGTAGCGCATTAATTGTTTTATTCAACATCGATGAAGAGAGAATAATTACATGGTCCATTGTATATGTTACCCTTTCACATTGCTCATAATATTTCTACGAAGAGAGAATTATATGGTCCATGTGAAGTTTTACTTGTTGAATCCAGTGTGGTTCTTGCAAACATGAAAGAAGGTTATGATATTATTATGCCTTCTACGAATCATCGCCCAATTAATTAGCATAAGTCATACTGCTTAGTGTCTAGCATTTCACTAGTAATCAACAACGATGAATAATCAAATCAAAACTTCACATCTTAACTTCAATAGTCAATACCCATCTCCAATCCCTCATGGAACTGGAAGAGTTTGTTAGACGGAAGAAAGATACTGCAAGCAGGATGTAGATGGAGAGTTGGTAATGGAGAGATCATCTCTGTTTGGAACAATCCATGGATTCCTAGACTGAGCACCTTCAAGCCAATAATCCAAGTTAGTCAAAATGGTATAAACAAAGTGACAGACTTGATTGACAAACCAAACGAAAGTTAGAATGAGCAAATAGTGTATGCTGCCTTTCATGAGATAGACGCGAGCGAAATTCTTAAAATTCCTATTTCTATGGGGAATATCAAGGATCGTATAGTATGACATTTTACAAACAACAGTGCATACTCAGTGCACTTAGGCTACGAGTCAGCATGTGCTCTTCTTCGAGAAGGAAACTTACAAGAAAAAGGTTTGAGTACAGCTGAATCATCCAAGAGGATGGAAGGAAGTACCTACTGGAAAGAATTATGGAACATATCTCTACCCGAAAAATTGAAGATGTTTTTGTGGAGATGTTCTCACAACATATTAGCGACGAAAGATAATTTGCCGAAAAGGAAGCTAGAAGTGGATGGTCTATGTTTTTTGTGCAACTGTGTTCAGGAAACAACCATTCATCTATTTCGGGATTGTCATTTCAATCGTGCTTGTTGGTTTCTCTCCCCAATAGATGGACTCATGCGAAGAATTTCAGGTACATGTTTTTATGACTGGTGGAATAATTTGATGAACCATTTACAAGCAACGGATCTGGCGATTCAATTGAAAGAACTTGCCACTTGGGTGTTGTAGCGCATTTGGAAATGTCGAAATGCAAAAGTGATCAAGGGACAGATTAGTGACACCCTTACACTAATGAGTTTGGCGCAGCTGCAATCACAAGAATATAATAGTTGTTTGGATAGAGACATTTCTATGAAATCAAGAACTTCACTAAGTCAACAGCAAGAGGACATCTCTCGAGACTGATTTTTTGAAAATCAATTTTGACGGATTTTGGGTGGCAAATACAGGTAAAAGAGAACTTGGCGTGGTTATTCGGGATAAATTTAGAATGTTTGTTACAGGTCAAAATAGACGATTGGAAAATTGCGCGAGCGCTCTCATATCCGAAGCAATAGCAGTGAAAGAAGAGTTGAAGTTGGCACAAGAATTGGGATTTAGATCAGTCATTTTAGAAGGAGACAATAAATGCATTACTAATCTGTTACAAGGGCAATCTGGACCAAGACCTGAGATCGAAGTGATCATATACGACTGCCATTCTATAGCTAGATCTTTTAGTCAATGCCGCTTTCGGTATAGCGGACTTAGGGGGAACGAGGTAGCTCACATGTTAGTTGAGCATGCTCGTAAGAAGCCACGTAGAAATACCTGGTTGAATGTACCACCGGAGTGGTTGGTTAGCTATCTCAGGAGAGATGTTGGATTTTGTTAATTTTCAAGCGTAATAAAGCTTTTCATATCAGTTGGAAAAAAATGCACTTAATTGAAAATCATTGAAAATTTTAAGTTTAAAATTTAATTGCGTTATCAAACACATCCTAACTCTTCGATATATCTCTTGCTGGAAGTACCCCTGGTTTGCACAAAATCGAATTTTTGAATAAAGTATACCTAATTATCGATGTATCCTTTGATATTGCCAAGTAAATGCTTACTTGAAGGTCCTCCCTTTTCTTACATAAACTCTTCAATTTTGAAGAAATAATTATATCTTTTATCTGTGTCCCTCCCTCCCATATCCTACTCCTTCTTTGATTTTGCTAAAAGCATTGGTAACAAAAAATGAATTTATGAATATCACTCTTAAGCTAATCCTCAAAAATCACTCTGGTGACTGTATGTTTTCATAATTTAGAATATAGTACCTTCATAAAATCAAAAGATAAATACGACTCACATCATCTTTTTTCACTCATGTGTAATCTTTTACATGCTCTTTTGCTCTTCACAACAACAGTACGTCATGATATGCAGGTTTAAGTTGGATGCAACATAGGTGTACATGGATATTTTCCTAATTTATGTAAGTTCCTTGGTACCATTTGTCACCGTTTTTGTTTCTCTCTCCCTTTAGGACTTTAAAATTTTAGCATATCTTCACGTTGATTTATTAACAGGTAATTTCAATTTGACAAATTCTAAGGTGTTATTTTGGTTTTCCTCTATGAGCCGGGAAAACTTTAGTCTCGCTAGATTCTTTATATGCATTCAATATTTGACTTCAAGTTGTTCAGACCATTCTATATATCTAATTTTGCATATTTGTCCATCTTTTGCGAAGACCGACTAGGACATCTCTTCTTCTTCTACTGCTACTACCGTTTTACAATTGATAAGATACGATTGCCTCTATAGTGGAACACAACTATAGTTTCATATCTTAGGTTTTTACCCTTCTTAATGTTATGATTTTTTTTCCAGTGAGGTTGGGGATTGTTTAGATTATGTAGTGATTATCTGGTCAATTAACAAGGTTCGTATGTGTGACAGAACTTCTTTGTTTCTCTTTCTCAATAGTTTTTGAACACATGACCCTTTTTTTATAATAAATTTTTTGTTTTTCTAGATGGAGCTCCCATTATAAATCACGCCTCTGTCTGGTTCGAGATTAAAGGCTTATGGTGAAATCTTCGGTGTCTATGATCAATCGCAATGTCCAATTTACAACTAGTTATCTCTAATCAATTTTAAATTGTGATTATTTCTCAAAAAGGTCAAAAGTTTGCCAGTATATTGTTCACTCATGTTACTTATAAATGTTGACCGCTAGGTTGGTGTTATTACTGCATGTTACATGTTCATTTGATTCTACGTACATTTAATACCGAATTGTATTAATACTATCATTAATGATAGTTTTAATTCAGTAATTTGATAGTTGTTCTATAACCTTCTGTGTGCACAAAACGGAAAAATATCATCTCTACGATCACGTGATATTATCATTTTTCCCTTCATTTTGGATACAAATACATTGGAATTGGAATTGAGAATTGTAATTCAATTCCAATTCTTATGGAATTAGAATTGACTTGGAATTGAGTCGAATTTATAATTCCATTGATTGCTTAGTACAAAAAATTAGATTAAGAATTGAAATTGCTAAAGTAAAAAAATAAGTGGTAAATATGCAAAATGGAAGTTTTATATTTTTCTTATCAAATCATACCCTACAACACTTCCCCACCCGCACTGCCCCGCCCACCCTATAGAACAGATGAAAAAGAAAAGGAGAAAAGTACACACACGATGACTTAGATACAAAATGTAAAAAAAATAAGAGGTAAATATGCAAAACGGGAGTTTTATATTTTTCTTATCAAATCATACCCTACGACACTTCTCCACCCGCACTGCCCCACACTGCCCCATCCACCCTATAGAACAGAAGAAAAAGAAAAGGAAAAAAGCTACACACACGATGACTTAAATTGATAAGAAAACTTAAATTTGCAACCAAACAACTGAATATTAGAACTTTAATGCTATGCTAGTACTTGACAACAAGAAAATATTCTCAAAGATAAAAATGTGCCTAGATTTAACAAAATAAAGTGGCTCTTAAACGTAGCAAGCGATTAACAAGTTAGATCTCTACCAGTAAATAAGATAATAGCTCTTAAAAAACTAAGCTTGAAAACAATTCAAAGTTCATAAGTTCTTTGTTGGCTCCATTTCTTAAGTCTTATGAGTGCTGATTTGCATCATTAACCATGGCTTCCTCAAGTGAAACGGAAGAGACATGAATGACTCGAACTTCCTTGCATTGCCAGTGAGCACATCATAAGCTTTGAGCAACTCAACCTGATCCAAATCTGACACCTCTGCTAACTCCTCATAAATAAAATCCGCACTTGCAATTGTAGCTTCTGATGCGCATACCTTGTCGATGGCACTAGCCATTGAAGTAATAGCTGTGGCAAGTGCATCACTAGTACGACTTCTCTTTCTCGATAGTTGTAACTTAGTTGTAGAGGTTGCCTTTTGGCGATTCGTGTTACCAAGATCTTCACTAGCTTCCTCTACATTGGAATTAGATGCCAGCTCATTGTAACCTTCAACACCGGTCTCAGCTCCTTCCCCTGTTGGTCGATCTTGTCCACATGTAACTGATAAATCTTCCCAATTTTTAATTACCTTTCTTCTATATGGCTTTGCATCAGGATGATCCTACAAAAAGTAAATATAGAGCTATATAAGTAACGTTCCAATTGTTTTAAAAAAAATTAGAGAGATTAATATGCTTTTTACCTGGACATACGAGTTCCAAGCAACTTCACTATAAACGCTGATCATATTGGAATAACAATCTCACGAAAAGCCACTTTGGGTCAATGACTTGGACACTACCTCATAATGCTTGTCCCATAATTTCAGATGACCAACAATATTCTCTTTTGTAACTTTCACGTTACATTGATCACTTATCGCATCAATCACATCATTGTATGCACTTGGTTTCCATCCGTTAGGAACTTTGTTCCCAATATTAAGTTGATCAAGTAAGACAGCATTAAGAATGTGGTCCATTTCCACAGTCCACCTATGGTCTGATTTTGTCTTCAAATCACCAACATTCTTTCTTTTACTAGAAAGACTAATTTGCGAGGCATTGCTATCGGTACTCATCTATTTACAAACACAAAAATCAATAATAAGAAGAATTATTTCAATTAGAACATTAAGAAGAAGAGCAATAAACAGAATAGTAATAAGATGCAAATGGTCCACAGGGAAAGATAGAAATAACATGCAAGCACACAAGGAATATTCCCTGTAAATTGCGAGATTGAAATACAACCTTGTAGAGGTGTGCGTTTAACCCAAAACAATAAGAGATTGAATTTACTGTAACCCTATACATTACGAAATGTTGCTTACACATGTATTTAGTGAACGTTGAACAGTAAACCATGCATTAGCTAGTTATTAGTGGTCTTAAAAATCAACTAAAAATCAACCACATAAAAGCTAAATCACAGGGTAAAACTGCATTTACTCTTTCCTTCCAGCTTTTGTTTGATTCTAATGATACAATTTGGTTGTTTCTTGAGTGACCAAAGTAGACACCATTCTTAACCAGTCAAACACAATCATCCCCTAATCACAGCCCTTATCATAAGATCATTTCCATATATACTTCATATTTACATGTCAGATTACATCTCACGTGATAGACCACTGAATTTCTCTAGGAATCACTGAATTCTCTGTGAGCGATGCTACATGGATGCAACTAAACTTTCCATCAGATGTAAGTTTTGCAACTTTTGCACTCGCGCCGCTTTATAGTTGAGCAGTCCAACTTTTGCACTCGCGCCGCGTTTATGTAAAACCCCTAGTCTATTATAAACTCCAGCCATTCATTATAGTAGTCTTTGATATGGCCAGGCTCACGATCAAGTACTAACTTTCATAACCTAATAATAGCGATAGCTGGCGTATAAATTAGAAAGGATCATTCTTAGGATCTATGTCAACTAAATAAATGTTTTCAAATGTATTTGTCAGTAAATAACTTGAGTTCTCCCTCAGTCTGTTTACTTTTTGATATGGTGACAATTATCTTACCAAGACCAGTTTTCATGACATTCTTTCGACAATGGGAACATTCACTATCGTATATGTGCCTGTGATTCGATGATGCTTTGAAGAACATGTCTAATGCATGATGATTTAGCTCAGAGAACATGTCTTATAAATACACCAAAAACAAAACATCCAGGCTAATATATGTGAAGTTTTTTGTGGCTTGTGAGCATCATGTCACCCCGTGGGTGCAAAACTTGAAGAGTGCAAATATATTATCCATTGAGTAACTTAGATAAGACTTACAACAGGTAGCAATCTAGTTAAGAATGATATCTTAGTGCAACACCTTCACTACTATCACTTACTTGAGAAATTTCAATTGCAGATTTAACAGAAGACATAAAACTTTCTCCTTTTGTAACAAGACTCCAGTTAACAACTCGAGGCTGTACGACACTTAGTAGCTCAAGGAAAAAAATACCATCTGACAAACTCTTATCTTGTAAAAGTTAAATCAGTTAGTTAGATCTAGAGATAGCAAGGAACATCCAGTTCAGAAAACATAACATGTCTTCCGATAAATATAAAATCATATTGCCCACCGATGGTGATAAACCATAGACATGTTGGATGTGCTTCGTTTAAAGGCTGATTAAATTCCAGCTCACAAAGTTAAAATTAAAAGAGCTAGAATTCAACTTAAGCAACCAAATGCATCAGAATTCAAAAGAAACCACATTTCAAGTCCACTTAACTACCGTGTATTTGTAATTACCACTAACATGAATACAAAGTAGAACCAATGACGTAGGAATCTAATGGCTCCAGTTGGAACCACTGGCCCCAGTTGGAATCAATGTCAAAAACCATAAAAGCTATGGGCTAAAACTAAGCAACTACAGGCCGAAAAGCATAAGATTACAACATCATCACCTGCTCCGGCCAGGAATCTAATGGCTCTAAGTGGAACCAATGTCCACCACAACACTAACACCAATCAAAAAATCACCCACACAAATTACCACATACCAAAGAAAAATCAGCATAGATATTTGACTAACCTAGATTGTCGTTGTCGCCGTCAAAACAAGTAGATCGTTGCCGTCGCTGTTGCCCCGTCGTCAAAACAGTAAATCGTTGTTGCCGTTGCCTTCAGAATACTAGATCGTAGCGACCGCCGTCTCTATAATAGATTGTTGCTGCCATCGTGAGGTTGAGTCAAAGAGAATAGAGAAGGAAGATTGTCGTTGCGAGGTGAGGTTCAATCAAAGAGAAGAGATAAGGAATATAGAGAGCTTAAAACCATTGTCGGGCATTGGCAAATGGCTATGAGCCGAGAGACGAAAACAGTGTGATATAGCTAAAAATAGCCCTCCATTCTACGGACGACATGTGGCCGCAATGACACATAACCCGTACTGGTTCATTATTGATATGACACTTACCATGTCAATCACAGGGCAGAATCCTAAAGAGGCTCTGACTCTATCAGTTAGGATTGATATGAGATCCTCTAAGATCCTAATTAGATTCTGATTGGAGTCGGTCAAAGCCCAGTCCTACTAGGATTCCTCCGTCTACCACTATATAAAAGGGTCTAGCCCCCTCAGGTAAAGACAAGCTCACACACATACACGTTGTGTCTTTATTGCTTCTCAGAGTCCTACATTGTTAGCCATCTCTGACTTAAGCATCAGAGCGTTCCCCGCCGGAACCCGGCGGTCACTCTGTGTTCTCTTTTGCAAGCCTGATTTCTGGTGTGGTTCCCGATCCAATTTTTAGCTGCAACAGATTGGCACCATCCGTGGGACCATGACAGGGAACATGGCCAACCACTCTACTTCCGATGACTCTTCACACAGTCATTCCAAGAACCATCGCGCACAAACTAGCGGCTCTCATCGACTTGGTCATTCTCATGACCAGCACTCGACCCCTTTGTGCCACCGTCGCGTCAGTTCTTCTGAAGATTTATACGTTAATGTAACGTTTGCTACTCCCGAATCAGAGACTAGACCTCGGAGAAACCAATCTCCAACGTCTACTCTGAAAAACGGTAACCTACACCATCGCCTGAACCGTCAGTTATTCAAAACACCCCATGCCAAACTTATAAAAGAAATCCACGAACTGAAAGATGTCATGAACACTCTTCAACAAAAGCTTGACATGGCGGTGGCTCCACCATCCACTCACCATTCTCATCTTGATCCCGGCGATCTTCGCCTTCGTCTCACCTCGAGATCAAGCTACGGCCACAAATACAGGTCAGCGGCCGATCCGACCTTCGATCCCAAAGAGAAGAATGGAGAGCACGTAACCAGAAGTGGATCATGCTATCATCTTGATCCATCAGTCAAAGACAGTACCAATTCTTCTCTGAACAGGTCACCAGACCGAAGACCCCTTGACGATTGATTCTCGAGAACGAGACTCCAGGAAGATTGTCCCTAGATATCACTCTCCAGAATGATCTCCTCTGAGGGAAGAATCCAGATACCCGTTATTCGAGGCCATCGAGAAAGCAAAGCTGCCTCCCAATTTTCAAATGCCTCAATGTGATCTCTATGACCGAACTGAAGATCCAGGAGAACATGTCTACCAGTTTGAAACAAACATGCTCCTCCTCCACGTCTCAGATGCTATCATGTGCAGAGCCTTCCCTACCACTCTGAGGAAGGCTGCGCATGCATGGTTCAAATCTCTACAACCAAGATCTATCTACTCCTTTGGCCAATTATGAGATCTCTTTCAGAAGCACTTTGTTAGAAGTCACTCCCGAAGGAAGAACTCGGCGAGTCTGTTAAACATTGTGCAAGAGAAAAATGAATCTTTGGCATGCTTCCTCGGACAATTTAACGCAGCCACTTTGAAAATCGATAACTTAGACGAATCCATGAAGTATACTGCCTTCTTTCGAGGCCTTCGACCGATATCCAAGTTTGCGTTCTCTGTTAACAAAAGTCTTCCAGGTAATATGAAAGCGCTTCTCGAGAAGGCTAACAAATATATTCAAGCTGAAGAATACTTGAGACACACAGAGGACGACGTGGAGAAGAGAAGGAAGAAAAGAAGAAACGATCTCGAGAGATATCTCCTCTATAAGGAAAGTCAGCAAAATGTTCTAAGCGTGAGGAACGGCGTCTGAAAGACCCGTTTGCTTCAAAAAATCTGACACTCCTCAATGCAAAACCATCACAGATTCTTCACGAGATCAAAGACAATAACGCTCTCCAGTGGCCAGACAAAATGAAATCTCGACCAAATAAAAAGAACAAAGATTTATGGTGTCACTTTCACAACGATCATGGCCACACAACTGACAATTGCGGGTCGCTTAAAGGAGCAATTGAAGACCTTATCAAGCATGGGCAGTTGAGAAAGTTTGTAGCTCCTAGAGAAGGAAGACAACAGACACCTCCGGCCATGGAAGAAAGAGAAGATTGGGAAAAGAATACGGGTACAATCAACACTATATATGGGGGATTAGCCGTAGGAGGCTTATCAGGACAGGCTCGAAAAGCATACGCCAGAGAAATGTGCATAACGAGTCAGCCCCCGAATAAGAAACAGAAGACGATACCCGTAGCGACGATCACCTTTTTCGATGACGATTCAAAGGATATAAAAACTCCTCATGATGATCCATTAGTCATCACAATTAAGGCTGAGAATTTTGATGTAAAGCATGTCTTGATTGATAACGGAAGTTCCACAGAAATCTTATTTTACGATGCATTCAAGAAGATGAACATTCCAACTGACTGTCTCCGAAAGATGGATACACCGTTGTATGGATTCTCCAATCATCTAGTTGCAGTTGAAGGTATTATCGCACTCCGAGTTGCGATTGGCACACCTCCGACACAAGCCAACTTCATGCTTGATTTTGTGATGGTAAAGATCCTCTCAGCATACAACGCCATATTGGGACGACCAGCACTCAATCATTTACAAGCTGTAGTGTCAACTTATCACCTCAAGATGAAGTTTCCCACGGAACACGGGATTGGAGAGGTGAAAGGAGACCAGACCACAGCTCGTCAGTGCTACGTGACTTCATGCCAATCAAAGAACAAGGAAGCACTCATTATCGAAGACCTCCAGGAAAATACAAAGATGCAAAAGGGAGAACATGTTGAAGATCTTGTAAGCATTGAAGTATATCCCGTAGAAGAAAACAAAATGGTTCGGATAGGTTTGAATCTTAAGGAAGACACCAAGCTCGAGCTGGTGAACCTATTGAGAACCTATGCGGATATTTTTGCATGGACAGCCGCAGACATGCCTGGAATTGATCCCGAAATCATTACAAATAGGCTAAATGTTGACCCATCCAAGAAACTTGTGAAGCAGAAGAAGAGGACTTTTGCGCCAGAAAGACAAGAGAAGATTGAAGAAGAAGTAGATAAACTCCTAATTGCCAATTTCATAGAAGAGATCTACTACCCGGATTGGATCGCCAATGTTATCATGGTTCCTAAACCAGGCGACAGATGGCGAATTTGTATCGATTACACTGATCTTAACAAAGCATGTCCGAAGGATAGCTACCCACTTCCAAGAATCGATCTTCTTATTGACGCTAATTTGGGCCACGAACTGCTTAGTTTCATGGATGCATATTTTGGTTATAACCAGATCATGATGCATGAGGATGATGTCTCCAAAACTTAGTTCATCACGAAGAGAGGGTTATTCTGTTACAAAGTAATGCCCTTTGGACTCAAGAACACCGGGGCAACTTACCAACGCTTGGTAAACATGATCTTTCGAGACTTGATTGGAAAAAATATAGAAGTCTATGTTGACAATATGCTTGTCAAGAGCATAAAATCTGAATTCCATGTCAAAAACTTGAAGGAAACTTTCGACATCCTTCGAAAGTATAAAATGAAGTTGAATCCACTCAAATGCACTTTCGAAGTTGCATCAGGGAAATTTGGGGTTTATGGTTTCTCAATGAGGAATTGAGGCGAACCCAAAAAAAGATCAAGGCCATTCAAACCATGACGTCCCCAAAAACCATCAAACAAGTACAAGAGTTAACAGAAAAGGTCACAGCCTTTGGAAGGTTCATGGCTCGATCAGTCGAACGATGCTTACCATTCTTCAAAGCCATCAGAAAAGTGAAAATTTTGTTTGGACAGACAATTGTCAGGAATCGGTCGAAGAACTCAAAACGTACTTGAGTTCTCCACCCCTCCTTTCAAAACCACTTCTCGGCGAAAACTTGTTTCTGTACCTCTCAGTCACCGAAGTCGCAGTTAGCACTGTTTTAATCAGAGAGGAGAATGGAGTCCAGAAACCCATCTATTACATCAGTAAAGTCTTACAGGACGTAGAGACGAGATATCCGAAGATTGACAAGATTGAACTAGCCCTTATCATATCTGCTAGGCATCTTTGACCATATTTCCAGTCTCATACCATTATCGTACTGACAGACCAAGCACTTAGAAAGGTTTTATTGAGCCCCGAGGCATTAGGAAGATTAGTCAATTGGTCCGTCGAGTTGGGGGAATTCGATATCCAGTATAAACCTCGCACTTCAATTAAAGCTCAAGCTCTAGCAGACTTTATTGTCGAGTGTACATTACCTGAAGACCCCCCTCAGTTGGTAATTTCTGAGGTTCCAGATCCTTGGAATCTATACGTAGACGGTTCTTCAGCTTTTGGTAGTAGCGGAGCCAGACTTATTCTTATAAGTCCAGAAGGTTTTACTATTGAGTACGCACTTCCCTTTGGATTTCAAGCCTCAAATAATGAAGCAGAATATGAGGCCCTTCTCGCGGGGATAAGGCTAGCACTTGCCTTAAAAGTGGACTCACTATCCGTTCATAGTGATCCCAACTAGTGGTCAATCATGTCTTGGAAGATTACGAGGCCAGAGAAAAAAGAATGGCTCAATATCTCAACTTAGTTAAAACTTCAGCTGTGAAGTTTCAAAACTTCACCATTCGCCAAATCCCCCGAGGTCGAAATACTCAGGCAGATACATTATCAAGGCTTGCTTCCGCTAAAGACACTGATGTCCAGAGCCTGGTATACCTTGAATTCCTCAAAGATCGTAGTATCAGTTCTCAAACTGAGATTGAAATCATAGAACAACAACCCTGTTGGATGGACATGATCATCAAATACTTGTCCACTGGCGAATTACCAAGTGAAAGACGTGAGGCAAGGAAGCCTCGTGTCAAAGCTGCTCGGTATGCTTTAGTAGAAGGAACCCTATACAAGAAATCATTCAGCCTTCCTTACCTTAGATGTCTACGCCAGTCAGAATCCTTATACGCACTGTAAGAAGTACATGAAGGGATATGTGGCCAACATCTTGGAGGGAGGACATTGGCACAGAAAATCTTAAGGCAAGGATATTACTGGCCTACGATGCAGATGGACGCCATAGAATTCACACGAAGATGCGATAAGTGTCAGAAGTTTGCACCAATTTCTCATATACCAGTTGCTCCTTTAACTTCGATTGTTTCTCCAATTCCCTTTGTTGTATGGGGAATGGATCTGCTGGGACCTTTTCCCATGGTGTCTGGACAACGATGATTTGTGATTGCGGCAATAGATTACTTCAGCAAATGGACTGAAGCAGAATCTCTGGCAACCGTTACTTCAGCCAAGTGTGAAGATTTCTTTTGGAAAAACGTCGTCTGCCATTTTGGAGTACCAAGAGCTTTGGTGGCTGATAACGGAAAACAGTTTGCCAACAACAATTTCTGCACCTTTTGTACGAATCTTTCGATCGATTTGAGATTCACTTCTATAGCTCATCCACAATCCAATGGTCAAACTGAAAACATGAATCGAAGCATCTTACAAGGGTCGAAGAAGAAGCTAGATGAAGCTAAAGGCGCATGGGTGGATGAACTCCCCAAAGTGTTGTGGGCTTATCGAACAACTCCACATTCGGTCACTGGAGAAACGCCTTTCTTACTCTACTATGGAATAGAAACGATGTTGCCAGTTGAAATAGGAGTTCCAACAATACGGGCCTTGCACTTCAACGAAGTTAACAACAAAGCTGGACTCCGAGCAAATCTTGATTTGATCGAAGAAACTCGAACTCAAGCCCATGAACGATCTGTTGTTATAAAACAACGAGTCGCACGTTATTACAATTAGAGAGTTCGGTCCAATTAGTTTTAAGAAGGAGATTTGGTCCTGCGCAAGTTAGAAGTCTCCGATCCAAAGGCAGCAACGGAAAAGTTATCTCCAAACTGGGAAGAACCCTATCGTGTTATAAAGGTGCTCAAACCGGGCGCCTATACACTGGGAACACTTTATGGGGAGCCCATCCTGCGTACTTGGAATGCTGAGAAGTTGCAAATATATTACCAGTAGCATCTTGTAGCATCTTGCCTAGAGGCAAGACACTTCTTTTTCAGGGGGATAAGGGCCTAGACCTTGTCAAAATCCCAATCTTTTAGAAATTGTCTTTAGAAAGATTTTTTCGAAGCAATCCAATGTAAACTTTATCTTTTGCTCGAGCAATAAAGTTATTCTTCTCAGCATTGTTATAATGTTAACTTAGACAAAACATTCTGTCCGAACAGAGTGATGGCCGAACACTCTGCCCGAACAAAGTGTATAACTCTTGGGTTTTATAAAGTACAAGAGTAGGCCAAACGGATTAGCTATAGCTCTAAGTCCGTGATGAAAAAAGTTAATGGGGACACCGTCACTCCACCAAAGCTTTTGCTTCTTCGAAGTTTAGGCCGAGTGAGGGTGCTCAATTTTTTTGCCAACTCTTTAAGTGACGAATAAAGGGTTTAAGTCAAAGTAAAAATCAATAATATTGTGTGAATGGTAAACACAAACCATGAGAAATACATACTAAAGCATAATAGCATGAAATAAAAGATAAAGAGTTTTATAATAAGCCCTTGAAAGGGCATCAAAATTCTCTGTCTGAATAAACCAAAAAGCTTAGATACAAAGGGTAAAATGTAGGGCTCGGGGGCATCACCAGAAGGACCTTCCCCTGGAAGATGAGAAGCTACGGCATCCCCTGCCTCTGAAGGCATAGTAGTCTCTCCAGATGGAGACACTACCACAAGCAGAACGAAATCATCCAAGGGGATGTCAGGAAAACGCTCAGCAAACATCTCCTTGGCCTTTGCAAAACCAAGCTCATAAATCTTGAGGCCATCTTCTGTTCGCTTCTTCAACCATTCATCCCCAGCGTTTCCATCCAAGAAGTCGCGGATGCCTTGGTCTCGAGCTTTAGTCACCTCTTCTGCTGCCCTCTTTTTTGCTCGTTCCACCCTCTTCTCCAAAGTCAAAATCTGAGCAAGATGATCTGCCTCTTGCTTGCTCAGCTCTTCAGCACGATGAGTGGCTTCTTGTGCCTCCTTAATGGCCTCCCCTTCTGATAAGCCTCCTCCACTGCTACCTGCCTCGCCATCTCAAAGTGAGAAAACATTTCAGACCCGCTAGCATACATCTGGGTTAAAGATTGGCTTGATCAGCTAAATGGAAGTTGAAAGCAAAACAGAAGCCTAGTTGGGACAAAGGTTGTTACCGTATATACAGCCTGGGTGAAGGAGCAGGCAAAGGTCTCGTGTGTCGGATTCTGGAAGACCTCCATGCCTCGAGGAAGAATTCCATGAAGAAGATACTGCTCTGAGACCTGGCTATCCGGCATCCCAAGGTCATCACGCCTAAGTGTCCATCTCGGTCGAAAGATGGGATCATCATCAATGGACACTTGCTCCAGGATGCGTGGAGAATGTTCTAGAGGAGTGACTCTAGTCCTCTTAGGAACACGAGGCAACTCCACACTTGACTGCTTCTCTTTTCGCTTCCCCTTAGCTTTCTAAAGAACGTCAAGAAAGCCTCCTTGTGGCTATTTTCCACTTCCGCTAGCCATCTCTGCAATGAAGAAAAAAATCAATACGTGAATAAACACTGAAACCAAATTAAAATCAATGACTTCTATAAAGCACACCTAGAGGAACGGTCTCGGCAGATGACACGCTAGGAATAGTCAGAGGAAGAGGAGGAATCGAAAGACTAGCTGGAATGGGCTTTGGAGGAATGATCTTTGCCATGGGCTTGCCAGGATTCTCAAAATTCTTATAATAAGGATTCCAGTCTCTATCAAAAGGAAGCTTCCCTTTGTCCAGACGGCCAACGAAGAAGTATCTGGAGTGCCAACCTTTATTCGACTTCAGCCCTCCCTTCAGAAGCCGTTGCCTACTATGAATGAAATACCATCCGGGGCAGTTGATGACTCCTTTGATGAAACGGTTCTCGAAGAAGACTCTCATAAAATCTATTGCATCTATTTTGTAGCCTGAAGTCTGAACCAGATATACAAGCCTGACAAGCTTCCTCCAACCATTTGGAACAAGTTGCCTGGGAGCCATGTGATAATGCTCGAAGAAAAGAAGAGCAAAAGGGTGAAGAGGAAGCCTATACCCAGACTTCACCTACTCTTCGTAGATCCCAGTTTCAAACTTGGTTCCGTAATTAGCTGGTTCTTGCAAACCAGGAAGATGAGCATACCAACCTTCGGGAAGAGGATATTTCCAAATTAACTCCTGCAAATCTTTAGTAGACATCTGACTTGACTTCTCATCAGCAGTATACCAAGGCTTGGGATTAGCCTTATCCTCGGCTTGATCCTTCACATCTCCTAAGGCTGAGAGGTGGAAGGTTGTGGAGGTTGAGAGGATGAAGGTGGTAATGGTTGGGAAGTCAAAGGTGGTGGAAGTTCTGGATTTGAAGTTCCAACTTCACTTCCTGAAGTTGAAATGCATTCCGAATTTGAAGATGAACTACTTATATAAATATTCTCTTTGGACGAAGAAACAGATGCTGAAGTTTTGGACATGTTTTCTACTAAACTAGGAAACTACGAAAAACTTGAAGTGCTGTACAGAAAGAGGAGAGGAAAAGAGACTTACTTGGAGAGTAGTATGCTTCCAAATGATTCGACTGGGGAAAAAATGAAATGAAAGACTCTTTTTATGGAGAAACTCCAAGAAACCGTCACTTGGGGAACCCAACTGTACGTCTCCCCCCTACGTGTCAGAAGCCTAGCGGAGAGAAGTTTGAAAATTTCAAAAATTCCCGCTCAAAGGCATTAATGGAGAGAATGAGACACGTGGAGGGAACTAAGATTCCGTCCGAACAGAATCCCGTCCGAACACTCTGCATGAGCAGAGTGAAGCTGGCTGAACAGATTCTGTCCAAACAGAATCTCGTCTGAACACTCTGCCAGAGAAGAGTGACCACGGCCGAGCAGAATCCCGTCCGAACACTCTGCCAGAACAGAGTGACCACGACCGAGTAGAATCCCGTCCGAACACTCTGCCGAGCAGAGTGACGCTGGCCGACAGATTCTGTCTGAACAGAATCCCGTCCGAACACTCTGCCCGAGCAGAGTGACGCTGCAGAACATATTCATGCCAGAGCAGAATCCCGTCCAAACACTCTACACGAGTAGAGTGACGTTGGCCGAACAGAATCCCGTCCGAACGCTCTGCTCGAGCTGAGTGACCACGGCCGAGCAGAATTTTGCCCGAGCAGAATCCCGTTCGAACACTCTACACGAGCAGAGTGACGCTGGCCGAATAGATTCGGTCCGAACATAATCCCGTCTGAACACTCTGCCAGAGCTGAGTGACCACGGCTGAGCAAAATTCTACTTGAGCAGAATCTCATCCGAGCAGAACCATGTTCAAACAAAACCTTGTCCAAGCAGAGCACTCTTTGGATATTTGAAATGTCAGACAAACATATTCAATTATGTTTTTGGCATATTTCGCTATCAACAGTGAAAAAAGTGTGCTTCCACCCGCTTCATTAACGCTAGTAAAAGTAGGGAGCATATGATATAGCTAAAAATACCCCTCCATTCTACGGACGACACGTGGCGGCAATGACACATAACCCGTACTGGTTGATTACTGATATGTCACTTACTATGTCAATCACCGGGCATAATCCTAAAGAGGCTCTGACTCTATCAGCTAAGATTGATATGAGATCCTCTAAAATCCTAATTAGATTCTGATTGGAGTTGGTCAAAGCCCAGTCCTACTAGGATTCCTCCTTCTACCACTATGTAAAGAGATCTAGCCCCCTCATGTAAAGACAAGCTCACACACATACACATTGTGTCTTTATTGCTTCTTAGAGTCATACATTGTTAGCTATCTCTGACTTAAGCATCGGAGCGTTCCCCCGCCGGAACTCCACCCAGCGGTCACTTTGTGTTCTCTTTTGCAGGCCTGATTTCTGGTGTGGTTCCTGATCTAGTTTTTAACTGCAACAAAACAGGAAAGGCTATTGTTCATGGCTTACTGCAGATTCCATAAAAGGTAACTAATTAACCAAGGAACAGTACACTGATTAAGTTTATGGCTAGGGTCACAAATAGAGAGAAAGAATTATTAAACAATAAGACCAATGTAAAGATGTAATCAAAGAAGGGACAAGCAGATTGCATATAATCCTAAAGGTAGTGAAAATCCACTACCTAAACTAATAATTGATTAAGGCTTGTGCATACTTGCCAAGGCAACGAATTAAGGCACTGCTATCATATATTCAATCCACAGAAAGCGGAAGGAAATTTTGGCTTAAGGACTTTAATTACTTAAATAAAAACAATTAAATTGTAATGACAAAAGAGTCATGGGTAAGGACAAAGAAGAAGAATCACTTGCCCAACGTGAAGCCATGAAACTGTAATGAGCACAAAAAAAATCTGATGTTAAGCAATTTTACTTTGTCGGTAGTGTCGTCAAATGCCTGAATCGGACTGTTCATGTGAAGCAAATAAAATTAAACTATCACAACATAGACACATTTTAAACGACATAAAAGCCACAAGTTCGACATATTTAGAAGATTAAAATTGACGCATGAATCAAAGAGATGGAATCAGATTTAAAGGAATAAATTTGATTGATCGATCAAACGCTAATTTTTATTTTAAAAAACAGTAAATCCTCACCTTCAATTGCCCTCAAAGCAATTTGCAAAATCCAAGAAGTCTCTTTCTAGGAATTCCTTGGACACTCTTCTAAAGTTTTTTGTGTTCCTTAGGGAATATGTGTTGTGGGTAACTATAAGAGACCTAAAACAATTAGAATTACAAAATACTCATTACATCCCTAAAATTCTCTAATTTTACAATTTGGTCAAACTAAAGCCCAAATTTAGATTGGATCGTCTAATCCCAATAGTATAACTCGCTTTTCAAAATGACAAATCTTAATTGTTTCTTAGGCCCATGTATAAAGAGAAAAAATTATGAAAACACTCTTAAAGACAAAAGTCATTCATTTTTTTTAATACGAACTTAACAGATTTAAAAATCCGTGATCTAAAATCACTCGTGCACCGTTCTTGTGTCACATCCCCCGGACGATGCCCACTTCCCTGACAGACGTCGCCGCGCCTGTGTGCTGCTTCCAGGTCACGTGCGCCTGGCACGACGCCCTATTCCACGACATTTTGTCGTGCCCATACGTTGCTTCCATGCCACGTGCCCTTGGCATTACACCCCATTCCGCGACACTTGTCATCGTGCCTGTGCACCTCTTCCATGTCACATGCCCTTGGGCATCGCACACAATCGCCACTCAACCCTATGCTTCTAATACAGTTGCGCCCCCCGGCTCTTTTGCACAATGTCGCGCCCCCCAACGTTGGTCCATCTATTCACCAAACTGTGTGCCCCGGCCTTGAATGTGAAACATACTTCGACCCGTTCTTCGGAGCGTGCATCATTCTAAAGGGCTCCGCTCGTAGTGTTCTGGCATGAGGATTTTTCACTGCGAGATAAGCTCACTCTCAAAGACAATACCTCCGTCTGAGGCGGCTGACATGAAACTAGGCATACCTGAGCCATGACCACGTCGCACTCACATTACCAGTGATCGTCGACGCCCCCAGGATGATGATCCCTTGGTCACTCTGAGATGGGAGCATGTCTTCAGAGAGCATCGCTCCTAATTAGCCTGACAGTCGGATGTAGGGACCCTCCCCCACCATTGTCAAGTTCTCTGCGTCTCTTGACGCCCCATGTGGGATTCAGTAAGGGCTTTGGATCAGCGGCTAGGGCAAGGCATTCTTTGATCATGCCGACGCTGTGTGGTCAATTTTTTTACATGGGCAGAGGGAAGCTGTATGGGGCAGACATATTGAATATCGGAATCGGCAGCCCGAATAACATTGACATTTATAGGTCCCCTGGTGATCTGTAGCTCCCAGAGGGCGCCACATGTCGTCTGATGACACATGCATACTTTTGCCTATAAATAGTGGAATTTGAATTTCATTTTGGAGACATAATTGCATATGCTAAAAATCACCTTCTCACTCTAAAATCCAAAGCTACAAAATTTTAGAGAGAGAAATACAATTGGACAGTAATATTAAACTGTTACATGGACCTTGACTTGGAATTCAACTTGGACTAGTGATTGTCCGTCCTAATTTCCTCAGCCCTCGTCCTCGCAGTAATACTAGTCCCTGAGGCCCTGTCTGGAAAGCCTTGCTCTCTGCTCTTACTCCACTCTCACTGTGTCCCACTATTGTACATCTGGCAGCTGAATCGGACTGTATCCCTTGTGACACCTTCACTTAAGTTACGAATCCACTTCCTTGACATCAAATTGTTTTTAACAAATTTAAAAATATAAACACAAACACAGTAAAATTGCTAACCAAACAAAGTGTTAGTTGCTTTCTCAAATGAATTGATTTTGGTTGGAAGAGTACAACTCAAGTAAATTACTCCAATAATGTAGAGAAGTTTGTTCTGAGTCAAATTTCAACTATATATTGACAATCTACAAGTTGGCAGAGACTAGAGACCTTGAAACCATTTCACGCTAGTCGGGTGGTCAACCATCCTATTTTCAATTTACAAGTTAGAATTAGGTACCAAATGCTAACGTCGATTTATGGGCCTATTTTTTTAGATGATGTTCATAGGCTAACGGAAATGTTTGGACCTGCACAATTGGCTGAATATTACAGTAGATTTCCTCCTCCATTTTTTTTTTCTGCAAAAGGCATACCGTAATTATACTTGGACTCTGCATCGGACAAGTAGTGGAAAATAACATATATTACTGAAAACGGAAGGGGAGGATTTCGGACGTTACGTTACGCTGCGGGAGGTCAAAAGTTATATGTAAAAATTTTAGTCACCAGTATAAGAAATTAATCTAGCTTGATCATTTACATCTAATGAACATAAAACATTTCTAATTTCCAATTTTATATAATGCTCACAAAAAAAATTGAAAAATAAAACTGTATGTCTCTGTGCATTCAAACTCGTATATCATATATGTTGAGGTTAAAAAAGTTTGTGTACATTTATAAATTTTATTTTAATTTCTTATCTTCGGACATTCATAATAGATCAGAAGTAATCATAATAATTGATATTCATCTAGTAAGTACCTGTTATGCATATGAGAAATCTAATTATCTAGATGTGAAAGTTAAAGTTGAGAGAATATTGCTCAGTTAGCGCTTACGTAAACACTCTTTTAACTTGCCATGTGAACTTATATATTTTGACTATTTGAATCCATTTTTAATTTACTCACGTTTGTAGTTATAATTTGAATTCCTTTTTTCTCTATCCCTCTCTCTTATTCAATCTGATTTGAATTTCTTTTGACCATTTAAATTCAACTAATTAATAGGGTTTGCATTTCTCATGTCTTCCATGTCCCACTTTAAAATTCTATAGTATATTTGCAATTCCATAAATGTTGTTCCCTTTAATTTTAAACATTTCTTATTCTTTAGAATAGCCGATATTCTTTATCGGTTCTTAACTATATATATATATATATATATATATATATATATATATATATATATATGTGTGTGTGTGTGTGTGTGTGTGTGTGTGTGTGTGTGTGTAGTTTCCTCTCTCATTTATGTCCAATCAGTTTTCATATTTTTATTCTTTTTTGGCGGCCTTTAGTAATATAAATCTCAACATGCAGATTATTATTATTATTAGTACTAGGTATTATTGTTATCAGTTGAGAGAAACTATTTCTATCATTTTATATACAATTTCTTGTATTCTTTTTTTGCAAAAAAGGTTAAAAGCTATACTTAACTTCATTTTTTAGCGACGAAAATTGGTAAAAGACCCATATAAAAGGTGAAAAATAACTTTTTTTAATTTATAATTGTTCTGTCACTATCAATTTTTTCATTGTTATTAAGTACACATGTACGCGATCTTTCAATCAGTACTTTGACAGTTGTTACTCTCGTGTGTATTGCACAAGATTAAAGTTACCATACATATGAGATCCGAGTAAATATAAAAAGTAGTCCCTCCGTTCCCGAAAGATTGACCAGTTTCCAAATTAACAAAGATTTTGTAAGTATTTTTTTCATGTTTATCATTCTTATACTTTTTTTAGTCTATTCTTCACTCCAGATTTAATCATCCACCAATTCATTTTCTTCCATCTTGACCCATTTTCTTCCTTTGCTCCATTTCTCTTGTAATAAAATGAGATAATCATAAAATATGATTTATATCCTAAATAAACTTGTGTTCCCAACCTATTCTGGTCGTACCCAAGGGGCCACTAGGGGTCCCGCTTTGCATCAACACAGTCAACGTCAATTTTTCAACGTATCAAACCGGTTAAAGGGCACACGCTCATGTCACGTGCGTTTCTTGCTTCGCACGCCTTAGTCACCAATTATTTCACGTTAGCGTGACTCACAATACTACTCATTGCACCGCGACCACCCGAGCACCATTTCACCAAAAACATTGACCGATGGAGCAACCGGAGCGACAGAGTCAAGGGCAAAGGCCTTGGCCAACCCCATGGCCTCGGCCTCCATGGGGGGTCGGCCTCGGCCATCCCCCCCCCCCCAGTTTTTCACTTTTCCCCAAAGTCCTTTTCGCGCTTTGTTCACTTCATACACTTTGTATTTGACATTGGCACCTTGTTCGTCACGTGGGTACGACTCATGGCAACACGTTCGTAGTTACGCAACTTCCAGATTCGTCATTGCCCATCAAAACACCAACCGTCGGCACACCCGAAGTTCACCAAAAGGGGGAGTGGCCTTGGCCTCCCTTCATGGGAGTTGGCCATTGGCCTTGGCCACCCCCTAGGGTCGGCCTCGGCCTCCCCATGGGTGGTGGCCTTGGCCTTCCCCCATTTTTGGCCTATGGCCTTCCCCCCCGCGCGCACTTGTTTTCTCGAGTATATGCACCTCCGCGATGTTTATGGACGTTCGTACATCAACCTCGTGACGTTCGTCGTCCATCACTCCGCGACCCATGTAGCCCAGACATCATTCCGCAACCCACGTCACTCTGCGACCCCCATTGCCCGGATGTCACTCTGCGACCACTGTCGCCCGAACTTCACTTCGTGACCCCCGTTGCCCGCCGTGCCTGTGCGCCGCGTTGTTGATACAGACGTGCCCCGGGCTATCTATCACTTTACAGTGCCCTTGGCACCATACTCACTCCGCCATGCCCAGCACCGCGCCACTGATACAGTTGCGCCCCTGGCTCTCTGTCACACTACCTTGCCCTCGGCACCGTACTCACTCCGTCGCGCCCATGCGCCGTGCCACTAACACAGACGTGCCCCTGGCACCTCACTCACTTCGCCGCACCCGTGTGCTACGCTGCTGATATAGCCGTGCCCCGAGGCTCTATTTCATAATGTCGTGCCCCCGGGCACCATACACACTTCACCTCGCCCGTGCGCCATCTCCATGGCATGTGCCTCGGGCACAACACATACTCCACCGCACCCATGCACCGCGCCACTGATACAGCCTTGCCTCGAGGCTCCCTTTCACAATGTCGTGCCCTCGGGCACCATCCACACTTCGCCGTGCCCGTGCGTCATTTCCATGACATGTGCCGCTGCACCAGGTATGGTTTTGCGACGCTTGTCGCTGTGCCCGTGCGCCACTTCCATGACATGTGCCCTTGGCACCAGGTATGGTCTCGTGACGGTCGTCGCCGCGCCATTGTGCCACTTCCATGACATGTGCCCCTGGCACCAGGTATGGTCTTGCAATAGTCGTCATCGCGCCCGTGCACCACTTCCATGACATGTGCCCCTGGCACCAGGTATGGTCTTGCAATAGTCGTCATCGCGCCCGTGCACCACTTTCATGACATGTACCCCTGGCACCATGTATAGTTTCGCGACAGTCGTCACCGCGCCCATGCTCCATAATCAATGTCTCGTGCTATAGGCACCGTGTCCATACGCCATAATCATGTTACAGGCCTCCGGACATCACACTTATTCACCACCCCATGCGCCTCTGCCATGGACGTGGAACATGCTTCGACCCACTCTCCGAAGTGTGCAGTATTCCGGAGGGCTCTGCTAGTAGTGCTCCGGCACGAGGACCCTTCGCAGTGGGATGGGCTCGTTATCACAAAGCCATCACCACCACGAGATGGGCTCGTTACCACAAAGCCATCACCGTCTTTATTACAGGGGGCTTCGCTCATAGTGCTCCGACACGAGGATTCCTCATAGCGAGATGGGCTCGTTACCACAAAGCCATCGCCGTCTTCATTCTGGGGGGCTCCGCTTGTAGTGCTCCAGCATGAGGACCCTCGTAGCGGGATGGCGATCGTTACCACAAAGCCATCGCCGTCTTCATTCTGGGGGCTCCGCTTGTAGTGCTCTGGCAAGAGGACCCCTCACAGCGGGATGGGCTCGTTACCACAAAGCTATCGCTGTCTTCATTACGGGGGGCTCTACTCGTAGTGCTCCAGCATGAGGACCCTCGTAGCGGGATGGCGATCGTTACCACAAAGCCATCGCCGTCTTCATTCTGGGGGGCTCCGATCGTAGTGCTCTTGCACGAGGACCCCTCACAGCGGGATGTGCTCGTTACCACAAAGCCATCGCCGCCACGGGATGGGCTCGTTACCACAAAGCCATAGTCGTCTTCATTTCGGGGGGCTCCACTTATAGTGCTTCGGCACAAGGACCCCTTGCAGCGGGATGGGCTCATTACCACAAAACCATCGTTGCCACAGGATGGGCTCGTTACCACAACGCCTTTGCCGTCTTCTTTCCGGAGGGCTCCGCTCAGGGGGCTCCGGCACGAGGACCCCTCGCAGGGGGATGGGCTCGTTACCATAAAGCCATCGCCGCCACGGGACGGGCTCGCTACCATAAATCCATCCTCGTCTTCATTCTGGGGGGCTCTGCTTGTAGTGCTCCGGCACAAGGACCCCTCATAGCGGGATAGGCTCGTTACCATAAAGCTATCGCCGTCTTCATTCTAGGGGCTCCGTCGTAGTGCTCCGGCACGAGGACCCTTCGCAGCGGGATAGGCGACTCCTTCGAGACACTATCTCTGTCAGGGTGTCTTCGTGAATGGCCTACGTGCTCCGACATTGAGGGCTTGTGTCGGCACCCCTATGGACTATGACCCCCGGGTCACTCCGAGACGGGAGCAAGTCTTCAGAGGACATCGCGCCTAGTTTGCTTCACAGTTGGGCGTCGGGTCTTTCCCACCACTGCCAGGCCTGTGGGACTCTATAGGGGCTTGGATTGGTGGCTAGATCAAGAGGGTTCTCTAGCCACACTTCCAAACAGACAGAGCTACGCTGTGCGGGGCAGGCCGGGTGAATATGAGATTCGACAGTCCGTAAAGCACCAGCACCCGTGGACCCCCCGGTGACGTGTTACTCCTGGCGAGCGCCACATGTCGGTTAATGACATCATCATCTCAACCTCTATAAATAGAGGTCTTGAGAATTCATTTGGGAGGTTTGGACATTTTTCTGACGTTTTGGACATTCTCAGAACATTTTCACTTTCTCACTCTAGAATC
This sequence comes from Escallonia herrerae, assembly GCA_033070095.1. NCBI lineage: Eukaryota > Viridiplantae > Streptophyta > Magnoliopsida > Escalloniales > Escalloniaceae > Escallonia > Escallonia herrerae. The sequence goes on along the minus strand of JAVXUP010000988.1, from coordinate 264,441 downwards.
CTAGAGAGAGAAATATATAGGACTTTAACTCTGGACCTAAGTATCGGACTGTGACTGTCGTCGTGTATTCATTCTGCGCCATCGCCCTCGCAGCATTGCTACCCTCAAGCTCTGTCTGGGAAGCCCTTGGTCTCTACCCTTGCTCCACCCTTGTCGTGTCCCACATCATCACACTCGGCATCTGACTCAGACTGCATTCCTTGTGGCACCTCCACGTCGATTGCGAACCCACTTTCCTTGGCATCAGCTTGCAAATCAAACACGATCAACTAATTAGGGGCAGAGGGAGTATTGGTCCAACTTTGATCTGTGTATTTTTATTTATTATTATACCAGCATGTAGCTGTATCGTCAGTAAGAAGGTAGCTGGAGCCTTTTTTTAGTATTAAAAATAAAATGAATTATAAAAAATTTCTTATGAAGTGGAACTAAGACAACAAAGTACAGGAATTTGATAAAATCATTCCAACACTTTTAACTCTCTCAGACTCTAAAGAATAGAGGCACTTGTTAGTAACAAAACATCAACCTTGAGTGACAAAAATAGAGCGGAGAGTTTAAATTTGAAATATTATGCTTCGAATGCTTTGGTATTATATTTCTGGTAAGTAGGAATATTATGAAATAGTATGTGTAGGTCCGCCTCCGGATCGGGGGCATAACAGCATCGGAGGAGCGAGAACCATCTGAAGTTGCATGTTGCCTCAGGCTCTGCGCCTGCATACGCAAAAGGCTGAGGAGACCGAAACGACCGACACATATGCGGTGTAAGAAGAGCCGCCCAAATCCTCATAAGGATCCGATTCGTCATCTGTGTGGTGATCGTGATTACGAGACCGAATAGAGCTAGGTGGGAAACTGGGTGCAATCATATGAAAGCCAGCTCCAACAACTCGCCCGGTCAGCTCAGAGCCATTTCTTGTGCACCTAGGCCCGCTATCAATCTCAGCTGAATTAGGCACAGCATTTGTACACGGTCAAGCCATACGTTAACTCTAGCAGGGACCACGTTCTAGAGGGAAAAACAAGTCTCAGCAATTTTAATTGTCCAAGACGCTTGTCAGCATTTGGGTATAGCTGAGAAAGCACGTTTAGGGTTGGAAATCACTACAATAAAACATGTCTTTATTGATGGACATTTTCCCACACAAGAAAATAGGTCCCGAAAAATGCCTTTTGACAATGGACTTTAATGATGGAATGTCTTCTGTTGGGACAGGTAACAATTCAACAAGAAAGTTAATGAGCAACACAATTTTATATCGTAAAAACTTCTTTTTCTAACCAACTAACGGAGTTTTTGAGATGGAAATTTTTGTCGACCAAATATTTTCGATAGTTTTTCAAATTTTCATAGTTTTCTTAAACAATTTTTCATACAAAAAATGTCTACATATTAAGATATTCTCTTAGATGACAAAATATTAGCAACTAAATTTCTTGGTCGGTAAAAGGTTTTTTTTTTCCAAAACTCTATCTTCTTTTTCTTTTCCCACAACCGCACATTGCGGCCACATCCCAACCTAACCCACCTCAAGCGACCGAGGGCACTCCTCTGTACATCGCCACACCACATCCCAACCTACCGCATCTCAAGCAGTGCGATGCCACTCCTCCGTTTGCCAGCCAGCCGCCGTGGTTGACAGTATGCACTATGGTCCCCCACCACTCATTCGTTTGGCGGCCCACAACACCTTAGGCAACTCGACACCGTCATTGCTCTGTCAGCAAACCAATGATACCAACCTCGCCCTGCCCCCCACCCCCACCTTAATCCACCCAACCCTGCATTAAAAGAACTGGGCCCTTCTCGCCGTACATCTTAATTTTTTTTTTTTGGTTAGACCACCCGGTATCCAGACATCATATTGGGAGCCGACTAATCTAGGTTCGAGCCGGGCAGGATCATATGGGCGGCAAAGCTCTCCTTACCAAGTTTAACGCAGCTGCATTCCTATAAGTTAGGACAACCTCTTACTAGTTGACCTACGCGCTTGGTGGTCATCTCGCCGTAGATCAATGTTTGGAGAACACACCACATGTTAGACTTGGTTCAAGTACCATGCAGCGTTATTCTCGGAAGTATATGTGACAAAACCTATTACATTTTCTTGGAACATCATTAATATCTTGACCTATAATAAAATCAGATTCAAAAGTATACTAGAAAAAATCTTTGATATTAATAAAGCCCGTGGTTTATTATATAAGATTTGAATAAATGTCCATTACGAATTATGTGTTACAATTTTAGAAAAAATAGAAAACCCTATTAGAATTAGGATAAATACTAAGGAGTGTGTTTACTCAAACAATGTAGAGCTGTATACGAACTGAGTTCGAGTCGAACAAAGTTATGTTCAGACTCGTTTGTTTAGTTTCAGGTCATGTTCGTGTTTGTGTTCATGTTCGTTTAATCTTCAAAATTTTGTTTGAACTCGTTCGCAGTTCGTTTAACAAAACTCATGTTCGGCTCAAGTTTGTTCGTTTATTTATACGACCCGAACTCGAACTTGAAAACTTGTATTCTCGTTCAGAATAATTATTTTCAAACCGGAACTATACCTTACTTGATCCAATTGTCTAACTAATTTTAGGACTTCTAAGTTTAAACTAATTTATACTATAATTAAATTATATGACTTTTGGGTTTGGAACATATTATAATTAAGTTATTATCCAGACGAACTGTTCACGAACACATTCATGAACACTTTGGAATGTTCATGCTTGACTCGTTTAATAAATGAACTCTAATATTTTGTTCATATTCAGTTCTTATATTATACAAACGAACATGAACGGATTCTTTGAGAAACAAAGCACGAGCAGTTTATGAATAAATTGGTTCATTTACAGCCTTACCACAATGTTATCATTCCTACACAAGTCATTCATCAAAAGCATTATGAAGGTAACTTTACTCATTGTATTATTATGCTTGGTTTCATCAAGAGTGAGAGCATTAGCCCAAAAGAAATCTTAAGGAGATTCCCAGGTCATTCTAGATTGTTTGAAAGAAGTCAAGATTAGACACTCTTCCCCACTTGTCAGACTTTTTAATTAACTGAAAGTTTTATTTTCTACTATATCTTATCAGGTACTTGGAAGCTTATGCACTTTCAAAATACTCATTCTCACACCAGGGCACATGCCTGAGCATTTTAAGAGTAAACATATACTCGTGTCTTATTTTAGGCTTCTCTCGTCCTCTCTTCGGCCTGGATTTGAGTATGCTCGGCCCATTATTGGTGCTCACTAGTTAAGGGTAATAAAGTAGGTAGTTTTTGTCTTGTAGTATCCTCCTTGAACCTTTTTTTCTAAATAAGATGCGCGCTCACACACACACACACACACATATATATATATATATATATATATATATATGGCAACGATAAAATGACAGCGCAGACAACTTAACGTAAGATATCAGCACCATCTGGTCGTACATCCAATGCTGATAGACGAGTCAAATTCATTTTTCATTAAGTAAACTTTACTTTTACATAATATAGCAGACGGTGAAAATTTCGAAAATGTCCCTTACTTGCATGTGAATCCCACCAACTCATTTAATATCTTCGAGACATTTTGGTCAAAATCAACTAACAGTGAATGTTTTACAAAAAAAAAGTTAGATTTAATCCGTCCATCGCTGGCAACTTATTTAAATTGCCTGCGGGAGTAAGGGATCACGATCCATATGTGTGTGTGTGTGTGTATTATATATATATATATATATATATATATATAGGCATATATATATATATATAAAATTCGAATTATTAAAGGATCCAAAATGATAAACCAGAGATCACATAAAATTCTATAATTATTAAAGGACTCCAAAATGATAAACCAGAACATACACTAATAATTTTCAAATATATATATTATGTCTAACAAAATGGCCCCAAAGCTTTTATACAAGTCATGTCCGACACGGAGTTTCCAAAAATTAACCTAAATAACATTAGTACTAACTTTGAGACAAAACAGCTAACTCTTGATCGCTCAGCTAGCCCTTCAATCCAAGATCTCACCTACTCGTCACCTGAAAGGAACAACAATAAGGGAATGAGCCATATGCCCAGTAAGGTCGCTCAAATGACCAATCAAACAAAAACGAAAATATCTAAGAAACAAAATTTTGGAAACACAAAGAGTCTCAGCGGATCGGACAATCAAACAAGATTTCGAATGTCAAACATATCTGAAAATAGAAACAAACACTAGGAAGCCATTCGGAAAGTGGTCACATATGTCATCACTGACATATGAGGCCGGTTCAGAAAGTAAGATCGCGATCTCTAGCTCAAGTCTCCTGAGCTAGCCCACGTTTCAATCCACGTGGGTAAGTCAGACATAAGTCACATACACTGTGACATGACTTTTAGAGTTATCAAAATAAAGATTTCAATTCAAGAAAATAAATATCGGACATGTCAAACAGTATACGGAGTTTATGAAATAATGAAAATCTCTAAAACGAATGATATCGACATCGCAAATTCTAAGATCAAACCAATTCGATAGAAATTGAATTTCACAAGTCATAACGTTGAGACACATGTTATTCATAGTAAAGCTCAAAGCAAAGAGGAGAAAAAGAATCACTTAACTCAATTCAAAGAAATTTGGATATCGAAAAGAAACTAAGGACTTACATAAGCGATTGGTCCATCACTGATTTGAATTTCGAAATAAACTCTTACCTTAGCAAAGCTTTTGAGAGATACAAATCCTTAAGCTCTACCTTAGAACTTTCAAACTTCCAAAGCCTCCTCTCTCTCTCTCTCTCTCTCTCTCTCTCTTGCAAAGGAGGAAGAAATAGAGAACCCAAGAAAGGCCAAAAATGAAATAAGACACTATTTATATGGGACAAAAAAAATTTAAATTTTCATTCGACTCAAACTAGTTTGCATTCGACCGAATCTGACAGTGGTGAAAATTGTTCAAATTTTTTTAATTCGACCGAAAAATGAGTTTTAATTCAACTTAAAACATTTAAGTCGACTTAAAACCTTTTGAGTCGACTAAAAACATTTTGAGTCGAATTAAATTTTTTTTCAATTCGACCGAAAAATAAATTTTAATTCGACTTAAAACATTTAAGTCGAATTAAAACCTTTTAAGTCGACTAAAAACATTTTGAGTTGAATTATTATTATTTTTTACTTTTTAAGTCGACCGAAAACTCTTTAAGTCGACTAAAAACTTCAGTAACCCTTTATACACAATTTAAATATTTTTCGGTCGAAGCAAAACTCATTTTCATTCGACTGAAGTAGTTTTCATTCGACTGAAAACTTCAGAAACGTTCTCATCAAAATTTTGAATACTTTACATTGACTGCTGAGAGGTATTATGCGCCATACCTTAAGGGCTTTGAATATCTGGTAGCAAGACAACTACCAGGTGAAGGTACTTCTAATTCGGCATGTTTGTCTACTTTTTCCTCTTTTAATGAGATTGGTGTATATTCAAATACTGATCATTATGCTGATTTATCAATGCAAGCAAATATTAATTTTAATTTGTTAAATTTTTTGAAACAAAATCAAAACATGTATAAAACTTTAGCCTAAATTGCACGGGATGTATTGCCAGTGCAAGCCTCCACGGTTGCTTCAGAGTCGGTATTTTCAGCGAGCGCGAGGGTTTTGGATGACAGGAGGAGTCGTCTTAACTCCGAGTTGCTCGAGCTATGTGTATGTTGGAAGGATTATCTTGATGCGAAATACCGCGAGTAAGATAAACCGATTGATGATAGGAAGAGCAGTGACTCGGATGTTGAAGTACTTCCGGATGATTAGGTAATTTCTTTTTATTTTCCTTCTCTTAAGTTTTAAGAATAAAATTTTTCACAAAATATAGTTTTTTTCATATATATATATATATATATAATATATAATAAATTTTTACAAGTAAGATAGATATTTTTCCGTATATATAAAAAAATAGGTAATTTCACCTGTTTGTTTACAAGCAGCCGGTCCCAAGCTTGGATAAAAGGAGGAGGGCCTATGAACACATTTATCTTCAATATATATGACTTATAATGAAATAAAAGGATAGAAATTAGGTTCGTTAAATTGTGAATATTGGACATGCCTAGAGTATATGAAAGAAGAAATTTAAAATTGAGATATGTAAATGAGAGAGAGAGGGAGCAATTTACTTACATAATAACAAGAATCTTAGTCATAGTACTACATTACAATTTGCTTAAATAATAACAAGAAATTACCGTAATTAAAGCTTTTACTTTGATTAATAAGAAAATGCAAAAAAAAAAATAAAAAATTGGGCCCTGGCCTGGCCCTAAATATTGGGCTTAGGGCCAGGGCTTGGACTGGGCTCAGATTTCCTCCCAAGCAGGCCCGGCCCGGCCCGTTCGGCAGCCCCACTGACCCGGCCCCGGCCCAAGCCCGACCCATTTGACACCTCTAATTATACGGAATCGATTAGGTCTTCTAAAATCTTTTTGTTGTTCTGTAAGCGAAAATAGAGGTAGGACATCATACGAGGTATACACACAGCAAAGGGATAATGGTCTACCAAAATTTGAAGACATAAAACACATAAACAAGAGCCGGTGCACTCTTATACAAACACTAAGCATTTTCAATTTGTCTACGTACACCGGACGTCTAAAGGCTCACTAGTACATAATAAATATCTTTGGGTGAGAACTAAAGGTTTTTGCGACTATGGGCTTGGAATTGATGATATGTTTAAAATATGTTACATGACATATACATTTTGAAAAGCTGGAATCATAAAGTTAATTGTAGTAATAAGATATCACCAAAGTAACTGCTAACTAGTATCAACCACGAGTTATTAACTCGTTCTCAATGCACCATATAATAAAGTTAAGACGATTGAAAATTGTCATTACATCCTATTGTGTAATTCTCCAAAAAAACGTACGCCATTCATTGATGCTAGGTTTGGGCACGTGATCGAGAAAGAAACCCAATTAATTGATGCTAGCTCCACTTCCGACTCGAAGTCCATACAGGACGTTAAGTCATCTGGAGGCCTGCTAATTAAGGTATCAAAGCAATCAATTGTGCTGTCATCGCGACAGTCAATTGCAATTTTTTTATCTGCACATGATGACTATACCTTATCATCGTCTGTGCTTTACTTGTTGGTTGAAAATATTTACACGTGTACTCTTTATAAAGAGCGTAATTGGAGCCCTTCAAGTTCTCCTTATAAAAAATAATTAAAAATTAAACTACTGCAAATGTCTACTTGTATGGAACTTTTTATTGTCGAAATAATACATCTCAAAGAGCGCAAGTCTAGTGGCACAGGCTCTTCGCTGTTATTATAATTTTTGGGTACCTTGAAGTTCAAATGCAGCAGAAACTCTAATTTAAACCTTTTATAAGACAAACGGTCATAATCTCGGCTTCAACAATTAGGCTGTCATTGAATAGAAAGTCACTTTTCAGGCTTGGGTAATCAATAAAGGCTTCAGATTTCTCACCCTCACTGTATTTCTGGCAGGTAAACCAATAGCGACCTGCAAAACGGAGAGAAAAGTTAAATACTATAAGCTGGAGAAAGAACATTCATTTTTTAGAGAGGAACCAGTGTTGGTCACCTTCTTTTACGTAGTGTTGCTTTCCCTTTGGGTTCTTTATCCGCAATTTGTACTCTGCATAAACTTTTCCTCCTTCAGGAACTTTCGAGTAAGCACCCAAGTATAGATACAATGATATAAATTTGCCTTTAGCATTGTGAGCTCCATTGGGATATAGACATATAAACCTGCATGGATAGCTTGCAGCATTCATAAGAATGACCACCGGCAAAACATAGATGTACTACCCGAAAGCGGCAGAAATGCAAGTTAACACATACCATATGTAGTCGCCACCAGGTCCACCAACAACGAATTCCTCAGACCAAAGTTTCTCATCTCTCGTTTCAGAAAACCCATCAATTCTCCAAGTGTGAGTGTTTTGTTTAAGGTCCTTGACTAAGGAAATGGACTCGCCTTTAGCCGTATCAAGAACTAAAAAAAGCTCGACCCCAATTACACATGAGTCCTCAATGAGGAAACCATTAGAAGCATCGTTAAAAGTGTCTAGCCGGATCAGTTTTGCCAATCCCCACTCGGTTTTCAAACGATGAAAGCGCTTTATGCTGCCAATGGCATCTACAATGATAAGCATATTGTTAGAGCTCAAAAGAATGTCCCACTTGCCTGTTTATCCAGCTACTGAGCACATATGGTACAATCATGCATGGCGCACAATCACATGAGACTTTAGAAACAAAGCACTTCTTAAATAGAATTGTACTCCATATTAGATTAATTCGCGAGAAGCTACCTTGGAAGGCCAAGTACTTATCCTGATTGTGATCATAAACCAACATTTTCATATTGATGTGAACCTCCCAGCCCACGGGCAAAGTTTCCGTCTCAGCTATTTCCAAGTAAAGAGATAGGTAACCTTCCCCACCTCGTTTCGTATTTCCGTTTGGGTAGAGAGATAATCTCCTGGGACAACAACAAATAAAGTTAGACATACATGACTTCAGGGCCAGCTACTATGAGAGAATATTATTTTCCTCAAACAAAGTTCCATTCGACATTTGAAACACTTGAAATTGTGCTTTTGAGAGTGTTAGCAATATCTATTCCTAACATTGAGTACAACGTCAATAAGAATCACAGTTAAAGTCCGACAAAGCTGAAGATGACTTTTGGTTAATATCTATGTTGAAATGAAATGTCGATCTTAGATACACGTGCTAGCCCTCAACACCTCGAGTCAGGTAAACACGACACTCGCAAGCAAACAACCATACTGTACGTTTTGCCCACATATAGCAAGCAAACCACCGTACTGTACGTTTTGCCCACATATAGCAAGCAAACCACCGTACGGACAATCAACACATGACTAAGAAGTCTACTTTGTCGGATGATTGATATACAGAGCCTTCCCACCGGTATCAAAGTAGGTCCTAGGTTTTGAACGTGATGTCTAATTCAAAAGTATACTCAAGAGTAGGAAGAGCCTACCAGGTATAAGAATCAATTCCAAATCCACTTGACACCCGCACTCATGCGAAGCGTGGGAATAAGAAGTACTCCTGTTGGGTCGAATGGGACGGCAGGGAGCCTAGATCTGATACCATGTTGAACTTGGTATCCAACCCAAAAGCATGCTCAAGACTAGGAAGAGCTCACGAGGTATAAGAGCCAATCTCAAACTCTATGTAAGGCCGATGTGGGACTTGACACTAGGGACGCTCATCTCAAAATTTCCAACAAAGTGCAACACTCATGCTTGGAACCAACTATACCAAGTGGATACTCTTCAGAATACACGGGTTAGTATCAAATCTGTCCTAAAGTATATACTAAATTTGATTCGATTACACAATTTTTTGATGTACCAAATCAGTACTTAAGTGAACTTCCATGAACCAATTCAGCTCACCACCTAATGAAAGCTAACAACCGTCGAAAAATATAGGATTAAACCTAAATTTTTTGAAAAAAACTCTTAAAAACCAGATCAAAAAGCAAATGATTACCAAATGAGTACAAGTTTATTACGTCACCAAATGAGTAAGGATGAGCATCAAACCGTTGAAACTGATCTAAATCAGTTAAAATAATCAAACCGAACCGTTCAAAAATCTTTTATTACATCACCAAATGAGTAAGAATGAGCACCAAACCATTGAAACTGATATGAATCACTAACAACGATCAAACCGAACCGTTCAAAAATCTTAACGGTTCGGTTCCATATTTATCAAACCGACCTTGATTCGGTACAATTCATGATTCACATTTTTTAAACTCATCGCAAATCGAACCGAACCGAACCGACCGGTAATATGTTGTTTTATTTTAGTAATATTTATTTGATAATTTTTACGTACATTGTACTAAGCAAATCCAAGTAAACAAAACCTTGGAAATTATTGAAAATTAAAATAAAAAGAAAATAATAAGAGCAATTTTAACAAAAATTTAGTGACTAATATCTCTTCTATAATTACTCATTCTTTCTCATATATCAACAACAAGGGCATACTTGGGTTTTTGTTGTAATATATATTTGAATGAAAACTTGTACCTTATGTTAACACGAGCACTTATATATTGAACATAACAAGATTATGTGTAATTTATAGAATATAACTTCAATTTTAACTACATTTAGATCCAATAATATTGTGCAAAGGAATAATGTCTTTAAATGAGCGCAAACCTATCAAACCGACTAAACTAACCGTTTAAACTGACCAAACCAAACCCTACAAATCGATGGTGATTGGTTAGGTTCGTTCACAACTTTCTAAACTAAACGGTAATGTTTCATTTTTGTAGTTTGACCCTTAAACCGAACCTTTTATACCCCCACGGCCTAAATCAGACCCATACCCACCCAACACCACCATTAACCTATACTCTACACTGTCTAACCCTGCATCAACCTCATCATCCATCTCTTGATCACTTATTGCCCTTTTCAATTTAGATCCACTGTCAAAACAACGAGAAAATATGTTGACGATTGTCTAACACCACATCGTTAGCTTATATGGTGTTAAACTATTACTAATATTGTGACAAATAAGCAAGAATGATGGATGACGGGACGATTTTCAAGATGGAAGAAAAACTTAACCGTGGTTAAAATTCAAACTTATTGTGAAAATTTTAAACATCCTTACCACAATTATCTGAAATTGTTATTTAATTTTCATTTCATTTCTCTTTCTTTCTCTTCTCCTTCATCTCCTCTCTCTTTTCGTGTGGATTTTTGCCGAAGACCACCATGAACACCGTCTTCAATGAGAACCACTGCTGCTACTCTAGTTGTCCGGCAAATACCACCACCGTCTGATGATAGCTGCATTTCAGAATTTAATCGGTGCAAGCTCTGCAGCAAGTTGCAAGGGTTCACCGTGTGGGGGACTAATCGAGTGTAGGCTTTGATAAGTTTGTTGTAACAATATGTTTGTACATTAGTTAATAATTGAAATGTGCCCTAAAAACTAATTTCCCCAGAGGTGTTTGATGAAATGCCCAACATTTTCTAGTTGCATGAGCTAACAATCGAAGCCTCATCTCTCATTTTTGGCAAACAATTTTGATGTAATTTACAGGCATCAGCCTTTGCTTTTGCTAAACGATTAGCACCCTAAAGTTTTTGATTTGATTGAAACAGCAATCCAAGGAGAAATGAGAAAGTTTAACTAGGCAAATTTTGAGTATTTTGACAATATTTACATCTCAGTTCAAGTGGGTGGTCTCTGTTGTTCAAATTATCAATTCAATCCAGAAGAAGATGAAATGGTAGAAAACGGAGCTAACATTTGAAAGCTCAAATCTGTAGAAAATGAAATGTAAAACTCAATGGCAGAGATAACCATTGTAACAGTTTGGGCCCTTTTCTTACTTGGGAGGGATACCAACCCGTGAACCAAACTTGACAAATTGGTCTTCCATTCTCATTCTATTTCAGATCTATCATTGGTTGATGCTATACTCAAGATGATGAGAAATTAAAAAGGTCTTTAGAAAGTATAGAAGCCTGTGACGGTTAAACTAGAGTTGTTAATGGGCCGGGCTTGGGCCGGCCTAGGCCCAGCGGGCCTCCAATGAAATCGGGCCTCACAAGTAAAAAAACGGGCCGGGCCGGGCCTAAAACCTGGGATATATGGGCCCAGTCCAAGCCCAGGCATTAGGCCCAATATTTAGGGCCGGGCTTGGGTCGGGCCCAGGCCCAATCCAATTTTTTTTTTCCTTTCTTCCCAACTTTTTATTATAAAGATTTCTTCTTCAATAAATGGCAAAGTTTTTGTAAACGGACCACTGAGTATACAATCACTTTTTCACGAATTAACCCCATTTTGAAAAGGCAAATTGATGTTGATTGACCATTAACCACGGATTAAGTACAAAAACTAGTTGTTCTAGCCCATACATACTGATTTTAAGTGCAAAATTCAATCTCTTTCATAATATGGTGTAAAACCTGTAAATGTCAAAGAAAGATAGAGTAGATCAAACAAAAACAATAACGAGATCGAAGAAGATAAAATAACATCTTTTCTTGTTACATTCAAATTCTTTGGTCATTTAAAAAAACATGAGATTATTCTTCAAGGCTCTTTAACACGTCACCCACTTCATGAAATTAAATTTAGAATTCGATTCACCTCTTTTGGTTTGAAACAAAAAGAATACATAATTTTTATTTATGTTTAGAATACATGATAATTGTTTTTATAATTATTCCCTTAACTTGTGATGTAGAACACAAAGCAAATTCTATAAAATACATTAAATGAAAGCCCACTCAAAAATTATCAAAAACACGTCACAGTCACCACACACCCATACTTCTCTGCGTATGTTAAAGAAAATACTGATAATATGAATTCAATAACACCTCAAAAACTATTAATTTAACTAAAAAGATCCAAAATATCAAAAAAATAATAATGTAATAAAATAGACTTAAAAAAAATAGAAAAGAAAAAAAATTAGGGGGGGCTAACGGGGCCGGGCCAGGCCAAACCCGGGCCATTTTAGGGCCGGGCCAAAAAAGGGCCGTTTTAGGGCAGGGCCGGGCCCGGGCCGTTTCTCAAAGAATTCGGCCTGGCCCTGGCCCAAGCCCTAAGGGTTAGGGCCAGCCCGGGCCCAAAAACGGGCCGGGCCAGCCTGCGGGCCACCCGGCCCATTTGACATCTCTAGGTTAAACTTACATAGCCGGAGATTGCGATGGCAGCAGCTACAACGGTGTATAGCTGACATTTGACCCACATTTTCATACTTATATCTTGTTGTCACAATATTAGTGGTGGTAAATACCACATAAGTTGATGGCATGTTATTAGACAACTACCGAAATTTTTTTTATCTAAAAAAACAAAATCAGGCCGTGATCACGGAGATTAACAATTAAACCTTCTCAAATCTTCGAGAAGCAGGCGTTGTCCACAGCCTCGCTGCGGCACCACCACGTCGCTCAATTTCGGCAAGAATTGTGTGTTTGTCACCAGCAACCACCATTACCAACTCGGCAAACCCTTTTCTAAAAACATGTACTTGCCCAATCCATAAGCGGCCATGTGTCTCCTCTCCATACCCACAAACACCACCAGCAGCCATGCCCTTATTGCCACCGTCATTTGGCTGCCGTTAACCACCCTTAATCAAGCCCATGGCAATAATGTCCGACCTCTCCGCCGCCAGCTTGTACGGCACAAAGGGTGCCAGTGACATCGTGTTATCCTCCAATGACGACGATACCGGTCAGATCTCCAAACGCCCTCAGCCGCCAAATAATTTGGATTTTGCTTCTATCGGCGATTTGCTTTTGTTTTTGGTTTGTAATTTAGGTTTGGATTTTTAAAGGGCCAAAAAATTGGGCAGCGTAGATGGTGGTGGTTGTAGGACAGTAGGTCTTGAGGTGGTGATTTGGATGTGAGGGAAGAAGAGGTGGTATTTGGCTAGATGATGGTGGCTATTGGTGGTGGAAGTGGTGACGAAGGTGGTGAAGTGATTGATTGTTGGTGAAGGTGGTTAATGGTGTCGGTGTCGGGTGGGTTGCTGGCGCCTAGGATTGTGGTGGTAGTGTGGACTGGTGGTTCCAGGTGGTTTGGTGGTGACGGAGACAGAAGATGGGGATATCACATCGTGGTTGTGGACGTGGTTGTGGTGGGCTGAGCTGGTGGTCTTGGCCGAGAGAGAGAGAGGGGCCCGTTTGTTTTGGTTTTAAACAGAAACACTCATTTGGCAACCAAATAAACCGTTGGTACTAACGTCGTACTCGTTTAGCTTTCTGGTTTGGTTTTAGGAGATTTTCTCACAAATTCCAGGTTTACTCCTAGATTTCTGGCGGCGATACATGATAATAAGTACCGATTGAAATATAGCGTAATCAAACTGAAATTAATATATATTTTGGGATATAAATTTTGCATTAATTTAGAACATAAAGTCCTACGATACTACGTTCACCGCCTAATGGCTTTACCGCACTTATACTGTCCTAAATTTGTCAAAAAAATGTCAAAGAACCACTTTAATATATAAAGAAATAGAAGTACGTGAGTGATTGATGAAGAACTGAAGGTCTAGGACTCACCATTTATGATCGTAAGCGTCAAACAAATTTGATTCATACTTTTCTAACTTAGATCTCTGAAGCACCGAGAAATTCTCTATTTCCATTTTGTATTGAACCGATGAGACATCTTGTAGCATTCCTACAACTCCTGCAAGACATGTCGAATATTGAAAAACTCTCTTTATATGCACAAACCATTGGCTTAGATGACTTTAGAAATGAGAATGATGAGCAATTCTAAATATACAGACCTACCTTTTTTTTTTTTTCCGCACCAAACAGTTAAACTTATGCATTCCATTTTTGAGATGTCCTGGAGTTTACTAACGGCCCATTTACCCCTATTTCTCGAAAAATTTAACCCGCAAAGTTCGTTAAGGATTGTAGAGGATCTGATCGTGATACAAAGATACAAGATTATGTAAACATGCAACTTAGAGGCTATCTCCTGTCTCCTTTTCGTACCATCATACGTTTGCTCATATTTCCTTTTTTAGGATCAAAATAACGTAATACAATTATGTTCTTATTTTTTTGTGACTTTTTTTTTAAGACATGTATATTTAATGTTCGCAATTGTAATCAATTTAATGTTTGAAAATACCTTTCGTACGCTTGAAGAAATGTTTGATGGTACTGTTGAAAACAAAAGAAAATGAAAAAATTAAAAGAATGAATTTACGTCTTTATCTTTATAATCTGTTAAATCGATTTATGATTAAGATTTGTAATTTTCAAGATCAGGTGCTTTGCATTTCATTAATAAGAAATACAAAACACATGATCTTCAACTGCAATAACCGAACGTATTTTCACTTCAACCTGACCTCATATTTAAGTCTTGTTTTTTTAATGCATATTTAACCCTTTTTTGTTTTTTTTTTCTGTTTTTGTTTTTCAACACTTTTTTTTCTTAATTGATTTTTTTTACGTATTTCAGTTTCTTTATTTTGTTTTTGTTTTTTGTTTTTTGTTTTTCAATTTTTTAATTGGTCAATTATTTGCTAACCTATGAATGCAAGAAAGAAAAATTGTAGTTCTTATTAATCAGTTCAATATCTAATGCTTATTTCATTTTAACTAATTTCTTTGTTCTGTTCTTCTTTCTCATCACACTTTTTCATTTTCCAATATATAGAATAGATTCAGTACCTAATATTCTTTTAATTTCATCAAAATTTAAAAGAGAGTAATAAAATAGGGTAATAATGTAATTGACGTAATTAACAGATGACATAATCGTCCAAAAATGATTTATAACATTCAAACTTTTATAGGTAGTGTGTATGTGTGTGTGTACACACGCACATAAATATATTTTTTGCAATCAAACATTTTGTTTCTCAATGTGCATATGTAGGTTTATATTAAATTTATGACATGATGTTCATTAAACGTCTTACAAGAAACTAATCAGGGAAGGGTAGGATTGTCATTGGAATAACTAACGGAGTACAAAATTGGAAATGATTAGAAAATTAATAATTAATAATAACATTGATGAAAGGGTATGATTGTTATTAGAGTGGCTAACGAATGTAAAAATTGAATAAAATGATTTACAAGATTCATACTTTTATAAATTGTGTGTGTGTGTGTATAGGGAGCCGATCCACACCCATCGGTGGAGAAATAGTTATTTCTCCACCATAAATCTGGCCCTCCACGTGTACTTGTGGATGGACCAGATCTGTTTTTTTTTTTTTTTGTTTGCAAAAGTTGCAACCGCCACTCTTTAAAGCGGTTGCAAACATCCCAAAAATGCCCTTGGAAAGCAAAAAAACTCACAACTGCTGGTCTTTGTAGCGGTTGTGGGCCCACCAATTTTCCCCCAATCGCTACAAAGTCTACCAATTGGCAATCATCCCAACCGCTACACTTAGTGGATGTTGGTGATGATTCACCAAAAAAAAATTTCAGCTCCACTTTCTCATTAAAAAAAAAACCCTAAGTGGCCCCACCTACCATTAAAAAAACCCTAGAAATTCAAAATAGTCCCCCAACCGCTACACTTAGTGGAGGTTGGGTTCATTACCCGAAATTTTCATGCACCCCACTTTTTAATTAAAAAAATCCTAAGTGGCTCAACTTTTTCATTAAAAAAAATCAAACCAACCACCACACTTAGTAGCGGCTGGGGAGTGACTTTGTCTTTCTATGAACTCACGAAACAAGGCTCGAAAAAAAATTGCAATCTCACGAAACAAGGCTAGAAAAAAAATTTTCAATCATACCAACCGCCACTAAGTGTAACGGTTGGGTATGACGTACTCCAATTGCTACACTTTGTAGCAGTTGGGGAAAAATTGGTGGGCCTCCAACCGCTATAAAGACTAGCGGTTGGGGTTTTTTATGCTTCCAGGAGCGTTTTTGAGATTTTTGCAATCGCTATAAAGAGTGGCGGTTGCAACTTTTTCAAAAAAAAAAAAAGATATATATGGGCCATCCACGAGTACACGTGGATGACTAGATTTATTGTGGAGAAATAACTATTTCTCCACCGGTAGGTTTGGATCGGCTCCCATATATATATATATATATATATATATACTTCTAGGGACTATTTTGAGATTTTTGCAACCGCGGTTGTAACTTTTTCAAAAAAAAAAAGATATGGGTCATCCACGAGTACACGTGGATGGCCAGATTTATGTGGAGAAATAGCTATTTATCCACCGGTAGATGTGGATCGACTCCTATATATATATATGTATATATATACATATATACGTATATATGTATACAACTTAATCTAAGTTACCAGTGCAATCTGGCCTTCCGATTGCGAGCGTGGACGGTCATTTTTTTAGTCGTCCGCTACATAATGTAGTGGACTGTCAGATTGCGCTGGCAACTTGCCCGCGCTAATAATGGATCAGCTCCCTATATATATATATATATATATATATATATATATATATATATATATATATATATATATATATATATAACTGAAACTGAGAAAATTGTTATCCAGTCACCACTTACTTGGACAATGTCTTAGCTTGTGATGTGGACTTTCTCAATCAACATCCTATTTCTCTTTATTTGTGGTATGAAAATCTGTCCGTTCAAAAAGTTAAATTTTCACTTTTTATGTTACTTAAATTCCAAAAAAGAAAAATCGCATCTTTCTTTAAAGAGTCTGTGGTACTGTACATTGATTTAAGGGCAATATTATGACACTCTTATAGATGAAGCCGTTGAAAAATACTATCTGCAGCCTATCTTGTATTTTTCACTTTTTTTTGGTTGCTGAAAACGTATTTAAATTTGATTTTCAATTTTTTAGCGACGAATATGAGGTGGAAAGAGATTCTTTCTAAATGATTTAATTTTTTAATAATTTATAATATAGTGATCCGTGTGTAACGCGCAGGGTCAAAGCTAGTGTTGAAAGTATAGCTCAAATATTAGTTCCATCTTTTTTTCTATCTTTCCTAAATTCGTTGAAGATATACCAATATAATTTGTGGACTCAACCGCTCCCGGATGGAAATTGGCAAGAGGAAAGAAACTCGTTGGTTTATGTAGTTTGGTAGAGCAGAAAGTAGTCACCTGCTTGGGTAGTAGAAGAGCTAATTTGTGGCTTGTTCCCGTCTTTCTCCTCTAGTCTGCGGGTGAGCTTCTCCGTTCCCCGGAGCAACATCTCGATGTTGTTTCCTATCGTCCCAATGGACAGATTCAGGTCTTGTACTCGACTGTTAACCTCGTTCAGCCTTGAATCTACAGATGGTGGGCACTCCACCATTTCCTTGATCTGTTCGGCGCTGCTCCTTTCCATGCCTCCTTCCATTTTCCTCTCAGAAGACGTTCTTCAATAGTTTCCTTTAACCAGAACTGATAGAGAGAGGTGGTTGCATAGGTCTGGGGCTGGGGTTATAAACTGTTTCCTTAACCACAATTTACCGCCAATTACGTCCGTACATGTTACATTTTAAAAAAGACTAGCCTAACAAACCCTCGAAATTCAACGGTCAGCCCATTCTCATTTCTTATTAGGCGAACTTACTTTAAGTTCTTTATGATATCAGTCTATGCCTAACACACGGTAAGCAAACAAAGAAACACAATGAAACTTAATGGTAATATTTTTGCGTGCTACATCATCACGTCGTATGTCCAATGTATAATAGGAGCCATTAAAAGTAAATACAGAAGGTAAAAATGTTGCTAGAACTCTTCAATATAATCTTGAATGAAGTCTTTATCTATTTGTTAGTTAAATTCTACATCCGTAAGCCTTACATGATTTTAAATTCTAGTTCTGGAGACTCTGATGCCAAAGAAGTAGGTAAAGTGTCACAAAGAATACAATTCGAGTCAGAAGTCAAGTGTGCTAATGTGGGACAGAGTAAGGATGGAGAGCAGAGACCAAGGCTTTTCAGACAAAGCTTAAAGAGTGGCAACCCTGCGAGGTCGAAGGCACGAAGGGAATACACGAGCACTAAACTAGTCCGATGCTAATGTCCAGAGTTAAGGTCTAACTTCGAGGTCCAGAGTTTTTCTTTCTCTAAATCTCTCTAGCTTTGGAATTTTTGAATGACAAAGTGAAATGTGAAATGAGTTTTCATGAATTCTCAACTTTCTTAGTTAGAGAGGTTGAGATGATGATGTCATCAAGCAACACCATGGCCTTCGCTTTGCTCTGGGAGTGACACCTCACCGAGGGGGCCACAGAGACCGGTGCTCCATAAACCGTCGGATTACATATTCATCCACCCTACCTTGCACAGATTTGTCATTTCTGTCCAAACCATTTTTCATCGAATTTCACACCGGAGAAACAAATCCAATAAAATCTAATTTCAGTTGCTTTCTATAATGTTCCAAACAACTAAATTTGATTTTTTGAAATGAAATCCATCAATTCTGTGGTTCCAAACAAATTGTTAGTAACTCTCTCGTATCTCATCTTCTTCTGCTTCTTAAAAATTAACTTGCACTCCACTGCTTCCTCTATTATCTCTCTTTTGCATCAAATGATTGATCATACCATCATCGAATTGCTAACGCAGGTAAATAATAAAATGATACGCCGTGTGAGAACACTCGTACACTTGCATATAGACTACCCACAGACTAGCTAGCAACAACTGGCCAAAACTCTTCCGCCATAATTAATCTATAATTAATTAAGGTAAGTGTGAAGAGAATCCCTGCATCAAGGAACTACTGTATTTCGATTTCCATACTAGTATGTGAAAACGAAAGCCAGTTGCCGCATTATCCTCCAGAATCACATGCAAACCCATGAGTAGGCCATAGCAAAGGGATCTGGTTCCCGTGTAAAGTCCACTAACACAAACACCTTGAAAATAATATGATTTCAATTATGTTCACCTTCATTTGATGTTGAGATTTAAACTTGAATCTCATGGGTGTTTGATTATTTAATTAACTTGGGTATTTGATAAACTTAAAATGGATTGCCTTCTTTTATATTGGAGAACCAACCATCAAATGAATAGAGAAATAGGCTTCACTTGTGATATAGCTAAAAATACGCCTCCAATCTACAGATGACACGTGGCAGTTATGCAACGTAATCTAAATTAGCTTATTACTGATTAGGCACTTGCCATATCAGTCACTAGGCAGCATCCGGAAAGGACTGTAACTCTATCAGCTAAGATTGACATGTGATCCTCTAGGATCTTAATTCGATTATGATTGGAGTTGTGCAAAACCTAATTCTACTAGGACTCTCATTCCTACTACTATATAGGGGTCTAACCCCTCAGGTATGAACAACTTCACACATACAATTACACATTGTGTCTTACTACTTTTTCAGACTTCTACATTGTTAGTCATCTCTGATATTTGGAGCTCCATCACCCTGAACTCGTCTTAATGTTCTACATGTCCCTGATATTAGAAAGAATTTAGTGTAACATCCCGAAAATTTGGAGCTCCATCAACCTGAACTCTCGGAGCGTTAACCTACAACATCATATCAAACCTGTCAAATCCTGTTTACCAACACATACTTCAAGCATCTAATGCAACATCAATGCAAATTCTTTAAAATACAAGATTTCAAGACTGCTTAAACTTAAACTAGTTTTACAACTTAAAACTTCCAAAACTTAAACTTAGGTTTGTCACCGAACGATAGGCTAACAGTACCGATCCACGCAGGGACTTACTATACAGTAGTAATGGGCTCACCGAAATCTCACTCTGACTCTAAACCCATTCACGAGCATTCTATAGCTGATCATTACCTGTAGAAGGGAGAAAAAGGAAAGGTGAGCTTTTGAGAACTCAGTAAAGTCATTCAAGGAATAACAAAAAAAAAAAATTACAAACTAACTCTCATCCGAAGATAATTTCTCAAAACATTTCAACAATCATGAACAGTTTGGTAACTTCAAAAACAATCATAACCAGTCATAAGCATATACCAAAACGACCCAAGACAATCATAGACATATACCAAAACAAACACTAACAATCATCCCAGTTCCTAAACGAACATTAAAATTTATAACCAAATACCAAAACGATCATTTGAAGATCATTTCCAAGCCATCAATTTTTTTTAAATGCAGTGATGATTTTTCAAAGGGTTGGGTTCGGACTATCACAGACAATTTGATCACAATATGGGGAGGAGCTTCACTCGATCCCCTTCAACCAGATAAAAAGATATTCACTTGCACATCATTCTCAAAACAATCATTGTAAGGTACAATGTAAAAAAAATTAGAGATATTAATCCTGGGCAGAAGCAATGCCATTCAGGCAATGTACAGAAAGTGTACACATGCAATGCATGATGTACGATAACTAGATCATTAAGGTACTAGCCCTACATAATTGCACAGGTTCAGACCCCTTATAACGCCTCCCCACAGAACAGATTCTCAGGTCAACACAGAAACCAACAATCATAGAATCAACAAGAAATTCACTGCTTAAAATGCAATAAATGAGCACCAACATAAACTCAATTAACCAAAATCAATCAAGGTCTCAATAACAATTAAGCATACCGATATAATTTGTTACTCAGAATTTCAGAATAACCACAAACAAATAACAAGAACGATTGCAAACAGTTATCAAATTTAAGAACAATAATTCAGAAGAAGGAATACAAACAATTATCGAATTTGCTCAGCATGTTATACAAGGTGAACATCGATGAGGTTTCCGAACGACCGATTCAGGTTCAATATTAGGGTTTGCTTGGCAATAATATTCTGATATCAAATTCATATCTTAATGTTGACAATAGCTATAAGTAAATCGAAAGCATGCTTATGAACACCAGTTATCAATAATAGGGTTCAGACAAGAATTCTTACCCGGGGTTCAGATATAAACCCTTACCTGGATCCACAGCTAAATTATCTTAACCGGAAGTGTTTAGCTTTAACCTAAATAAAATAATCAAATCATCAGAACACAGCCTACACTACGGTATCAATTAATACAGACTCATGCATACCCCCTAAATGAACCCCCTTCACTGGATATGTAAAATTACCAAAATGCCTATTAGGTGTAAAATTACCAAAAACACCTCTTTCATACCTAAATTGCCAAAACAGTCTTCCCATAATTGAAATCACGAAAATAACCTTACCGTATGTGAATTCACTCAAAAATACATTTTATAAGTAAAATTACCAAAAAAAACCCTTTAGGGTGGCAAATTACCAAAATACCCCCTGGGGGTTTTCAGCACCGAAAAAAATCCAAAAACATCTTAAAACACTATTTTAATCATACTGAAGTCATTTTTTTAGCTAAAAAGTTTTTAAAAAAATTTTGCCCGAAAAATCCGAACCGGTGTCCAAACCGAGCATTCCAAAGCTGGTTATGCAAAAAATATCTATCAATCTCAGCATGGCGTGAGATTTTAGATAATGGAACATCTCAATAAAATAAGGTTTTACTAAATGTTTCATATTAAAATAACTTGGTTTGATATGCTAAATAAATCGGTAATTCGTTTTAATCGATGACCTAATTTAGCATCCTTAGAATTACAAAAAATTCCTAAACAATTCTAGAGCGTAAGTCTCGTAAAAATAATGAAGATTAATGTTTTGGACTTTGTCAAATTTTAATCCTAACTATTTACAAGAATTCATGTAAAAACTGCCTAAAGAATTCCCTATTTTAAAGACAATTACAAGTCCTATTCAGATCATTCACACACACTAAAACACCTTGGACTCACACACTCGTCTTCCACCTCCAACTACCGAAGCACATAAACACTCACCTCTCTATACACTCACTAATTCCTCACCAAACACCCCTCCAAACCACTTGAAACACATTTCATTACACACGTATAAACAATTAACACATAGTTACATACAATTCACGCACATAGTCATACCAACAAATTCACCCGTGACACACACACACACACACACATCGTAACACACTGTTCACAAGCAAAACACACACCAAACTCCTAGGCAACCTACTGAAACTCAACTTATTTTCTCACACACACGCACATAACTACACACAAATCACGCACATGTATGGGCTGAAATTCACACATTAACACATAAGAACTCTTCACTGTCCAACCATGGTCATGGCACCCCCACACACTGCACGAAGCTCAAACACACGCACAAAAATTGAAATTGCATACTAGGAGGGAGGGGGGAGGATTTCCCTTGAGCTTCCTCTTCAATCTCTCTCTCTCTCTCTCTCTCACTCAAATTTTCAACCCGCCGAAGCCCTTTTTTCCTCTCTGTTTTCTTTTTATCTATTGCTGTTTGTTCTTCACTTTTCCTTATTTCTATTTTCCTCCTCCAAATTTATTTTTCTTTTGTTTCAAATTAATCCAATCCATTAATTTATATTTAATTGGATTAGTTAGCATACAACCAGGCAGGAGGTGGCTCCATATTGTGATCATTTCCCCAAAATTTGACACCTAATTTTTCATACTTTGCAAAATAGCTACCCAAAACTCTATGTAATTTTATTTACACCTCAAGTTAATTATAATCTCTCTTAATTTAATTAGATACCACTAAACATATACTATCACTCATGTACTATTTTTCATCACTAAAAATATAATTTACATTTATGCCCCCAATTTTTTTTTCAAAATTACAAAATGACCCCAAAATTTTTTAAAATTACAATTTTGCCCCAAAAATTTTTAAGCTTTCACTCCCTACTTGTAACGACCCGAACCCACGGGTAGGTGCATGAGTTGGATCAGTGACCGGCCGTAGGACCATCTGAACATCCACCCCGTGCTCTGCCAGACCTTACTACAACCTGTAAACAAGAATCTATAACCAAGTAATTTAACATTATTTCCCTAATAGTTTCTTCAACATGTCTCTAATAATTTCCCTCGATGACTAACTAACACAAATCATAGAAAATCTCATGGAGACCTAAGCTCCGAACAATCCTCAAAACATAAATGAAATAGTACTACAATTATACCCGACTGTTAACAATTTCTTTTATAAGGGCTTAAATTCCTAACGACAATCTCCCGTGAGTCTGTCCTCATTTCCCTCATGGATATCAGTTTCATCTAAGTGATCAGCTGAAAACTTTTATAAAAGAGTGATCTTGGGGGCCCAATAAGTACACATACAATAACACACAATACACACCCACTTATATCACACATGCACACAAGCATATAACCCCCCCATATACCCACTGCCTCACGGTGGGTCTTCTCTTCTCCCTCTTTTTCTTTCTTTCCACACTAAGTCACCCATGCACACTCCTAAACCCATTCCACAACACACATATTCACACAACAAGCCCACTTCACCCTCACACACTTTCACCCACACACACAGCACACAAAAACACACACTGCCTCCTCGACAGTTCACACACACACAAATCTTACTCACGCACACAATACATATGGCTACCTCATCAACCTCTCTCCCTCTCTCTTACACACCCCTGAACCTACAGTCACACACTCACGCACACCCCACCAACTGCCTTACGACAGACTTGCCTTGAACCCACTGCCTCATGGCAGTGGTGTTCTTTTGCTCCATACACAATGAACACAACACACACTCATCCATTCTCACACTCAGACACGATCAGTCACAGTACAGTCTACACTCACTGCCCCACGGCAATGGGATTTTCTTCTCGTCCAAACCACAACGCTCTCGTCGGCAGCGACCGTTTCTCTCTATACCACCCACAGTCTCTCATAACCATTTTCTCTCTCTAAATTCTACAGTCTCTCATGGCTGCTTACTCTCTGTCTTACGATAGCTTTACCCAAGGCCACCCCATTCACAGATCTTCACAAAATTGAGACCCATATATATATATATATATATATATATAGCAACCTATATATATGTATGTATATATAACAATCATGTATATCAATTTAAAGCTTACCGAAAACATTTCTCCAGGAAAACCCTTTCTTCACCACCGTGCTCTCTCTCTTTAGACACAGCCATGCGCAGAAAAATTAGAGGAAAAGGGTTTCGGGTGGCTGCTCTGACTGTACCAGTTTATATACATACATACATATACATACATACATACATACATATATATAAACCCTAGATTGAGAATTACCAAAAAAAAGCCCCCTTAACCTTTGTTAGTCATCCTAATTTGTACCCTGAAACTTTCCTTTAATGCAAAAATGCCCAAATAGTTATTTACGATATTTTATGTGCTAGAAAAAAATTATTAACGGTTTGTTACGTTACTTGCTTCACTAATCGTCGCTCTAATAAAAAGTATCGATGCTAAGTAAAAGTTCATAGCTAAAAATTTTATTTTAGCCCAAAAGGAATAATAAAAAAATGTTTCAGGGTATTACATTCTCCCTTCCTTTAAAAGAATTTTGTCCTCCAAATTTTGCATACCTCGGGATTGAAATAGGTGAGGGTATTTGCTTCTGACTTCATATACGCGTTCTCAGATGGCCTCCTTAATCGCATGGTTCCTACACAAGATGTTTACCAAGGGAATTTTCTTAGTTCGGAGTGTCTGCTCCCAGTGATCCAGGATTCGAACCAGGTGATCTATATAGGTGAAGTCTTTTCTAATTTGTAGGGGCTCCGGGTGTAATACATGTGTGGGGTCTGGGACGTACTTCCTCAACATAGACACGTGGAACACATAATGGACACTGGCTAACTCCGCCAATAGGGCTATTCGATAGGCGAGAAAACTAACTCTGTCTATTATCTCAAAGGGTCCCACATGTCTAGGGCTCAATTTCCTCTTTTCAAATCGTAGTACTCCCTTCATTGGTGAGACCTTTAGAAAAATCCGGTCGTCCACTTGGAACTCTAACTCTCGTCTGTGTATGTCCGCATAACTTTTCAGTCTACTTTGAGCACCCCGTAACCTCTCTTGAATTACTTTTACCTTTTCTGATGTTAGTTGCACCAGCTCTGGTCCCAATAGTTTCCTTTCCCTTACTTCGTCCCAAGATAATGGCGATCTACACTTCCTACCCTATAGGGCTTCGAAAAGGGCCATCCCAATGCTACTCTTGTAACTGTTGTTGTAAGAAAATTCTATCAATGCTAGATGATCATCCCAGCTGCCCTTGAAGTCTAAAACACAAGCCCGTAGTTGATCTTCCAATGTCTGGTTGGTCCTTTCTGACTTACCGTCTATTTGAGGGTGAAAAATAGTGCTAAACTGTAGTCGAGTAATGAATGCATGTTGAAAGCTTCCCTAGAATTTGGACACAAAATGAGGGTCTCTATTCGAAACAAATTGAGACTGGAATGCCATGCAAGCGTACTATGTCCTCCACGTAGGTGGTATGTCCATTGAATTGGTCATCTAGACAGGCAGGAAGTGCACAAACTTCATCAATCGGTCCACCACTACCCAAATGGCGTAATGTCCAGCACGGGTTTTAGGTAGTCCGAAAACAAAATCCATAGTTATGTGTTCCCACTTCCATTCAGGTATCGAAAAGGGCTGTAATGACCCGGTGAGTCTCTAGTGCACTACTTTCACGTGCTGGCATAACTAGGCATCTGGACACGAACTTTGCAATCACCCTCTTCATGTCACCCCACCAAAAAGTCTCCCAAAGATCCATATACATTTTTGTGCTCCCGGGATGGATTGAGTAACCTGACCTGTGAGCTTCTTCTAAAATCTCCCCTTTTAAGCTAGGGTTACCAGGGATACAGATTCTTTTGCCAAAATGAAGTATCCCTTCTTGCAGCATGTACTCAGATCTATCTTTATTCTTTACTTCTCCCATCATTTTAAGTAGGTGTCCATCGGTCTTCTGAGCTGCTTTAATTCTATCGATCAAAGTGGGTCGCACCACAAGGTTGCTAATTGCACTGTCCTTGTCTGAGCTTCGAACCTTGACATCCAAATCCAGTTTCCTCATTTCTTATAATAAATGTTTTTGCCTTGTAATTAGGGTAGCGATTGACGAAGACGACTTCCTGCTTAGTGCATCGGCAACCACATTTGCCTTCCCTGGGTGGTACTGGATATTAAGGTCGTAATCCTTTAGTAGTTCTAACCACTGCCTCTGCCTTATATTTAACCTCATTTGGGTGAATATGTACTTTAGGCTTTTATGATCGGTGAATATTTCACAGGGTTCTCCATATAAGTATTGTCGCCAGATCTTTAAGGCAAAAATCACTACCGCCAACTCCAGGTCATGGGTTGGGTAATTCTTTTCATATGGTTTTAACTGCTTAGAGCATACACAATCACCTTCCCATTTTGCATGAGTACGCACCCTAAATCCTTATGGGAGGCATCACTATAAATCGTGAAACCACCAGACCCACTTGGAAGTGCAAGTATAGGGGCCGTGACTAGCCTCTTCTTCAACTTTTGAAAGCTATTCTCACAATTCTCATTCCATTCGAACTTGACTTCTTTTTAGGTTAGGCGAGTTAAAGGTGTTGCTATCTATGAGAATCCTTCCACAAATCTTTTGTTGTATCCGGCTAATCTTAAGAAGCTCCAAACCTCCATCACCATAGTGGGTCTGTCCCAATTGACCATAGCCTCTATCTCTTTGGGGTCGACTGATATCCTTTCTTCCGACACCACATGCCCCAAGAATGCAACCCTATTTAGCCAAAACTCGCACGTCTTAAGTTTTGCATACAATTTCTTTTCTCTCAGAATTTTAATACCGTTCTTAAGTTCTGTTCATGTTCTTCCCTCGTCCTAGAATATATCTGTATATCATCGATGAACATCACTACAAACTTATCCAAAAAGGGTTTGAACACTCGATTCATTAAATTTATAAACGCTGTTGGGGCGTTAGTCAACCTAAAAGGCAAGACCAAAAATTTGTAGTGCCCATATTTAGTGCGGATGGATATCTTGGGCACATCTTCTGCCTTGATTTCTAGCTAGTGATACCCCGATTGAAGGTCAATCTTTGATAACCACTTCGCCCCCTGTAATTGATCAAATAGGTCATCAATGCGGGGCAAACGATTTCTTATCGTCACCTTGTTTAACTCTCGATAGTCGATGCACAACCTCATCGTCCCATCTTATTCTTTACAAATAATACCGGTGCACCATAGGGCTACGCACTAAGGCGAATAAACCCTTTGTCCAGAAGATCTTACAGTTGTGTCTTTAGTTCTCTCAACTCCATGGGTGCCATACGATATAGTGCTTTAGAGATAGGGGACATCCCCAAAATCAAATCAATATTAAATTTAACTTCACAATTGGGCGGCATCCTCAGAAAATATTCTAGGAACACTTTAGGAAACTCCTTTACCACCAAAATGTCCTCTAGCTTTGACTCCTTCTGGTGGTTGTCTATTATTAAACCAAGTACCCACGACAACCTTTTCTAAGGAGTTGGTTCGCGTGTAAGGCAGAAACCATAGGTGGAGGGGGTGTGATACTAGATCCCTGGAAAAATAAGTGGTCTTGAATTGGGATGTTAAAAGTCAATCTCATATGGAAACAATCTACAGAGGCATGATATGCCTCCAACCAATCCATCCCCAATATAACATCAAACCCTAATATATCCAAACAAATTAGGTTCGCTGCTAGTTCTCTACCCTTAATTTTTATTGGGCAGTTCTTAACCACTTGGTCCACAACAATCGAGTCCCCTTTTGGGTAGCAATGCATAGCGACAAATCTAAGAGTTCATGACACTTGCCTAAACGTCTAATAAAAGCATGCGATGCAAAGGAATGAGTATCACCGGAATCAAACAATACATTTTTTTGCAAATGCGGAAGAAATAAGGAGTGTACCAAAAACCACCGTGTCGGAAGCCTGTGCGTCTTGCCGAGTCATAGCAAAAACTCTCGTTGTTCCCCCGGGCTTCACTGTGTAATTCTTCACCTGTTTCTGAGGTCCCGCCCTTGGGCAATTTTGGGCCAGATGCCCATCCTAACCGCATGTAAAGCACTTCCTCGTTCCCCATTAGCGTGATCATCCTGGATGAAAGTGGTTACACCTACGGCAGGTCCGTGGCCCATTCAGTTCCCCATCATATTCGTAGAATGCTCAGCTTGTTGGTAATTCATTCCTTTGTTGAGGTGGCGCTCTAGTTTCGGACCCCTGTCTCTGTTCATTCCACCGCTGAGGCTGTACTCCTCTATTTACTTCCTAGGGTTTTGAGCACTTGGAGGTATTACCGGACATGCTGTTCCCGTAAGGCTCGTTATTTTTTGCTCTCTTTCTTTGTTGGTTCCTTATCCTGTACAGATCTTCACTGTCCCTTTCTGTGATTACGGTCTGTCTACCACCTTAACATCAATCCTTAACCTTAATGTAGAGATGCAAGACCGAATACCGAGCCTTAGTCTATTCTCAATTTTGTTTTTTCTCGTTTGGCTTTGGTATCCACAGAGTGAGTAGTATATCGAGACAGCTGAGTGAATACGGCCTCATATTCTTTGACCGAATGGTTTCCCTGGGTCAGCTGTATAAATTCTATCACCAATTGCTCCTTTACGGTCTGGGGAAAGTATTTCTTGAGAAATAATTTCTTAAAGACTTCACATTCCATAATTGCCACTTTTATTAGCCTTCACCCGTTTAGTAGCCTTCCATCATTAATTGGCCTCGTTTCTGGGCATGAACGCCGTGAAGGTTACCTTCTGTCTCTCGGTACAACCCATAACCTCAAAGATGTAATCCAAGTCTGATAACCAGGACTCAGCCTTGAAGGGGTCAGTGGTACCAGAGAAGGATGGCAGGTCCATCCTTTTAAATTTCTCAATTGACGAGCCCCCAGTTGCAGTTACATGGCACTTCACGACCCTAGCGAGGTTCTCCACCACCCTAAACACGTCTTCACCCTGAGCTCCGTTTCTTGGTGCCATTGTTTTTCAACCCATAAGGAAACTCTCGTAAGAACTCTTGATTTCTATTCATAATCAATTTATCATCACACACACACACACACACACACACACACACACACATATATATATATATATATATATATATATATATATATATATTTGTGCATCTTCAATTTCGATGTAATTTGTTCTACATCGATCCCTTCCCTTAACCAAGCAATGTGTAAGTGATTTAATAATTTACATTCATTCTAGTGCTTTTATAACAAATGACTCAATTATAATAGAATCAAAAGTATAACTAAATCAACGGTGCAACTTTATTTCCAACGGTTCCAAAGATACTTTTCTGAAACAATGTGTCGAACGGAAAGAGACACATTCTGCTTATTCTCCTAATCTAACTACTCCTCCTCTTCTCTTTTCCCCCACCCTAATCACCTGCTGGTTGAATGTAGGTTTTCCACTCCTGGATCCACTCCTGTACTTCGGCCCTAGAGAAAGTTATCGAATCTTCATCTCTCAACTGAGTTTGTAATTCTATAACTTTCTTCTCTAAATAGTAGTTATAGTCTTTCTGTCTTTGCTCCCAGCTAAAGCTGTAGCTAATCCTCATACTCTCTAACTGGGTCTCCAGTACCCTAATTTCCTCCTTCAACCATTTTATCTCATTCTCTGGTGGAATCATCCTCTTTCCAGAATCTACCATCTCCTCTCTGGGACGCTTTCCCAGTTTCTTGCTTCCACTGCGGGATGCCTAGTTGGAATCTTCGGATCCTTCAAAAGGTATCAGACTAACCTCGATTGGTAGGCTATCCTGGCTCCAATCTGCCACAATCCTATCACAACAAAATATCATAGATATCTTCCATTAATACAATATCACTCAATTTAATAATTAAAAAAACTTAGTCGATTACTAAAACTCGTAAGGAAGCATATTAAATCCCAAATTTTCACTTAGTCCAGATCTTTTTTCCTTTCTTATTCCACCCCAACTCATTCGCCTAAATACTAGTCTATAGAATCACATACCTATGGTCTGATACCATTACTGTCATGACCCGAACCCATGGGTAGGAGCGTGAGTTAGATCCTTGACTGGCCACAGGCCCATCTGAACATCCACCTAAGGCTCTGCCAGGCCTTACTACAACCTGTACAAATCATAGTACTACAATTTTACCCTACTCTTCACAATTTCTTTGAAAATGGCTTAAATCCCTAATGACAATCTCCCGCGAGTCTGTCCTCGTTTCCCTTATGGATGTCAGTTTCATTTATGTGATCAGCTGAAAACTTTTATAAAAGAGTGAGCTTGGGGGCCAGTAAGTACTCATACCATAACACACAATACACACCCACTTATATCACACATGCACAAAAGCATATAATCCCCCTATACCCACTGCCTCACGGCAGTGAGTCTTCTCTTGTCCGTCTTTTTCTTTCTTTCCACACTCTGTCTCCCATGTACACTTCCAAACCCATTCCACATACACATGCATATTCACACAACAAACCCACTTCACCTTCACACACTCTCACCCATGCACACAGCACACAGCGCGCGCGCACACACACACAGCCTCCTCGGCAGGTCACGTACACACCAATCACACTCACCCACACTATACCTACGGCTGCCTCATCAACTTCTCTCCCTCTCTCATACACACCCATGAACCCACACAGTCACACACTCACACACACCTCTCCAACTGCCTCACGACAAACTTGCCTTTGAACCCACTGCCTCACAGCAGTGGTGTTATTTTGCTCCAAACACAACGAACACAACACACACTCATCCATTCTCACTCAGACATGATCACTCACAACACAGTTTACACCCATTGCCCCACGGCAATTGGATTTTCTTCTTGTCCAAGCCACACCGCACCCACCGGCAGGGACCGTTTTTCTCTCTCTCTCTCTCTCTCTCTCTATGCCACCCACCGTCCCTCACAACCATTTTATATCTCTAAATTTCGCAGTCTTTCATGATTGCTTACTCTCTGTCTCACGACAGCTTTACCCACGACCACCAATTCACAGATCTTCACAAAATCGAGACCCATCTATATATATCCATAGCCAACTATATATATGTATGTATATATAACAATCATGTATATCAATTTAAAGCTTACTGAAAAAATTTCGCCAGAAAAACCCTTTCTTCACCACCGTGCTCTCTCTCTGTGGACCCAGTCGTGCGCAGAATAATTAAAGGAAAAGAGTTTGGGGTGGCTGCTTTGACTAGACCAGTTTATGTATATATAAACCCTAGATTGAGAATTACCAAAAAAAGCGACCTTAACCTTTCTTAGCCATCCAAATTTGTACCCGAAACTTTACCTTATTGCAAAAAGGCCCAAATAATTATTTAAGATATTTTATGTGCTAGAAAAAAAAATTATTAACGGTTGTTATGTTACCCGCTTCACTAATTTTCCTTATTGCAAAAAGGCCCAAATACTTATTTAGGATATTTCATGTGCTAGAAAAAAAAATTATTAGCGGGTTGTTACGTTACCCGCTTCATTAATCGTAACTAAAATTCACTCTACTAGAAAGTATCAATGCTAAGTAAAAGTTCGTCGCTAAAATTTTTATTTTAGCCCAAAAAGAATAATAAATTTTTTTTGGGTATTACATTCTCCCTTTCTTTAAAAGAATTTGGTCCTCCAAATTTTGCTTACCTCAGGACTGAAACAAGTGAGGGTATTTGCTTCTGACTTCGTCTTCACGTTCCCACGTGGCCTTCTTGTCACGACCGGAGCCTACGAGTAGGCCTGTGAGCTAGACCCATGACTGGCTGCAGACCCAACAGACTCCAACCAAAGGCTCTGCCAGGCCTTACTTGCTAAAACCAAAATAAGCCACAGCAGATTTTAAAACTTCTATAAACTTTAATTACAGTTTCATATTTTCATTTGAATACAACACTTACGCTAAAATTCTTCATAACTCCGATTTGTCAACAACTAAAACTAAACCGTCAATCTAAATATTTAGCGACTCGTTCAATGTAGTCTCTAGAGCTCCATGCCAAATTGTCCCTTCCTATGCTCCTCACCTTCACCTTACTTTCAAACCTGAAATGATAAGTAAGTGATGAGCTTCCATGTGCTCAGTAAGTAACCAATGATTCAACAAGGTGGACCATAGCATGTCAGAAAATAACTCACTTCATATTATAGCAACATTAAGAAATCTAAATCATAGAGTAAGTTATCATTCGGTAAAACTAAATAGTCTGCATGGGACAAAACTGTGGCATAAAATCATTAGCACAAAACTTTATGACAAACAGTTTCATCCTAACATTAGTTCAAACGATATGCTGCGGTCAGCGTACAAGCCCCCCTGACTAGGGCCCGAAATCTGTCTTACATCCGGGATAAATATTTTGTGGATGCAAGGGCGAACCACAAGAAACAGTACTGTCCATCAACGTACAAGCCCCATTGACCAGGGCCCGAAATCCAATTTTCTCCCGTTGGATATGGGGCACAGTAATCAAATAAACAAAAACCACCTTTTGGTTCATCATAAACACAAATAACTTATCAATCGATGGTCAAACCATCCTCACACTCCTTTTGATAGTTTTCAAGTTCTTCAGTATTCACAAAAAAATGTCAAATACCGAAACATCTCACTTTCACTAAACATTCAAATCTGAGTTCCATTACAATTTCTAAGAAAGATATCATTTACATGCTGGTCCGGTTCTTAACGAGAAATAAACCATTAAAAGCTTTGTTAGGCAAATCAAGGTAGAGCAACTAAACAAAATAAAACAGTCAATGCTGATAAACACCAATTTTTAACGGTAGATAAACATATACATTTTATATAAAAATATTAGGTGAATTGGTCACTTACTTGACGCTGACACATTTCCTCGATCTAAAATCTCCGTAGCGACGATCGCGCTGCTACATTTGGTTAAAAGAACAGTCAAGGCCATTCTTTTTATCTCCACGTTCCCAGCTTTACTATAACTAAAGGCATCGTCGACCACGACACAACATCTCCATTGAACATGTCTTCAAGCAACTCAAACGCCGCATTTAACTATCCAACCTTTAGTACACTCTTTACACGGGCACCATTGCACAAGATACATACTCACATACTTACAAACATTCACACGCCCACATTACACACACCCGTTCACATTACAATCTCCACGACATATTGTGCACACACACTTTGTACATCGTCGTACTCAAACACACCACCATGCGTAGTCCCCCATGCACATAACCACTTAATCACTAACACGGAACAATATTCCCATAGTCGCACATGCCTCCATATTACAACCGCACATACAAACATGTACGCACGCCCACTACGTGCACACACTTGCATTGGACCAACCACTAGTTCATCATTACAGTTAACGGTCGTCTCAAACTCATTGCTTATTAACCGATATCTAGCTACCATGACCACCAGTTTCAACCATTATAAAACATCCGGTACCAACATACACTCAGATCACATATTCACACACTGCTACAAATACAAGTCACACATAATGCACTCAAACGCTCCATACCCACCTGTACACTCATTTCACCCACACCCCTGTAACTTTTACCCAGATCAAAATATGCTTGGTTTACACAAACACACACTCTCATAAAACACAGTCATACACCGTCTATCACAACCATTACACACACATACACTATCACAATTTAGCCCATTCCAAACACTGCAAGCACCGCCATGATACTCCCACTCCACACCGCACCAAAAATCAAAAGAATTCCCCAAACACCTGCATTGTACACCCACCACTGTACATATAGAACCCAACTACAATCACTGTAAGGCACCACCATTAAAAATCACGACACCACTAAGCCCCACTTCGCAAACAATTTCACAAAACCAAATCTATGCCATAGTCATGGATCTTAGCGGCGACAACAATCGGACGGTCGTTGTGGTTGAACTAAGGATGTCCTTTTTATGATGGGTTTTGCTTGGGTGGTAAGGTGGTCCTGTTGAGGACCCACGATGGTGGCTGGTAATGGTTGATTGCTGGTGGTTATGGCTGTTATGCGACGACAGTCAAACGGTGGCCGCTTTTGATGTCAACCGGAGTTATGGTTGATCACTATGAATGTCGTGCAGTGATGGCAGCGAAGCAATGGCTCCAACAGCATAGAGATGGTCCAGATCTGTGGCGGCGATTGATGGAGGCGTTGAGTGGTGCCTTTGGTGGAAACGTTGGCCGGAGTCGCTCACCGGTGATGGGGCTGCCATGATCCAGAAGAGGCATTGGGCGACGATGAGGCTGTCGGCGACAGTGATCGCACGATGCTTGGTGGTGGCAGCGGTGCCTTAGCTACGACACGGTGGTTGTGGAGGTGTTGTGCGGTGGTGCTCAGGGGATGGGGGGCTGAAGTTGATCGCCGGTGGCTGCGTGTGTGGCCGGAGGCAGCGCCGGCAGTGCAGATCTACTAGGGTCGGCGCCTCTCTCCCTTCTTCTCTCATTGTTCTTCTCTTCCCCCTTTCTAATTTTTAAGGCAGATTTTTTTTACCACCTTAAATTTCTCGGGTATTTTCCAATTTCTCTCTACCCCTTTTTAAATAACTCAAAAAGATATAACACTAATTATATACTAAACCCTAATTTTATTATAGCTTCTCGGGCGTCACCGGCCTAGTTTCATTTATTTCTCTCTTGTACCCTCCTTTTTATCTGTAACTAGTGGTATTTTAATCTGTAGCTAATAATACTGCTCAAGCCAATCGTCGCTAAGAACTCAAAAGAATATCACTCATAGAAGTTGTCGCTAAAGTAATATTAACCGGCTAACCCTAGGTTCGGGGCATTACATTCCTCAACCGCATGGTTCCTCCATAGGACCTTTACCAAGGGAATCTTCTTAGTTCAGAATGTCTGCTCCTTATCATCCAAGATCTGAATTGGGTGTTCGATATAGGTGAAGTATTCTCTAATCTGTAGGGGCTCTAGTTGTAATACATGTGTGGGGTCTGGGACGTACTTCTTCAACATAGACACGTGGAACACATTATGGACACTGGCAAACTTCACCGGTAGGACAATTTGGTAGGCAGGAGAACTAACTCTGTCTAGTATCTCAAAGGGTCCCAAACACCTAGGGCTCAATTTCCCCTTCTTCCCAAATTGTAGTACTCCCCTCATTGGTGACACCCTTAAAAATACCAGGTCGCCCATTTGGAACTTCAACTCTTATCTTTGTATGTTCGCATAACTCTTCTGTCTACTTTGAGCACCCCGTAACCTCTCTTTAATTACTTTTTTCCTTTTTCGATGTTAGTTGCACCAACTCTGGCCCCAACAGTATCTTTTCCCCTACTTCATCCCAACATAATGGTGATCTACACCTCCTACCATATAGGGCTTCGAAGGGGGCCATCCCAATGCTACTCTGGTAACTGTTGTTGTAAAGAAAATTCTATCAGCGATAGATGATCATCCCAGCTACCCTTGAAGTCCAGAATACAAGCCCGTAGTAGATCTTCTAATGTTTGGACAGTCATTTCTGATTGACTGTCTGTTTGAGGGTGAAAAGCCGTGCTAAACTGTAGTCGAGTAATGAATGCATGTTGCAAACTTCCCCAGAATTTTGACTGGGCATCCTCCATTGGGGTAGCAATGCATAGTGGCACATTTAAGAGCTCAAGACGCTTGCCTAAATGTCTAATAAAAGCACACGATGCAAAGGAATGAATAGCACCAGAATCAAACAATACTTTGCAAATGTGGAAGAAATAAAGAGTGTATCAGTAACCACCGAGTCCAAAGCCTGTGCGTCCTACCGAGTCATAGAAAAAACTCTCATCGTTCCCCTGGGCTTCACTGTGTCATTTTTCACTTGGTTCTGAGGTCCTGCCCTGAAGCAATTTCGGGCTAGATGCCTCTCTGACTGCATGTAAAGCACTTCATCGTTCCCCATTGGCATGATCGACCCGGATGAAAATGGTTGCACATACGACAGGTCTGTTGGCCATTCAGTTCTGCCATCCTATTTGCACAATGGTCATGATAGCTTGCTGGTAATTCATTCCTCTGCTGAGGTGGCGCTCTAGCTTCGGACCCCTGTCTCTGTTCATTACACCGCTAAGACTGCACTGCTTTATTTACTTCCTGGGGTTTCGGTTGCTTGGTGGTATTACTAGACATTCTATTCCTGTAAGGCTCGTTATTTTTGGCTTTCTTCCTTTGTTGGTCCCTCATCCTGTACAGATCTTCACTATCCCTTTCTGCGATTAGGACTCTGACTACCACATCAGCATAAGTCTCTAACCTAAATGTAGAGATGCGAGACCGAATACCGAGCCTCCGTCCATTCTCAAATTTTCTTACGAGCTTGGCTTTGATGTCCACCAAGTGAGTAGCATATCAAGACAGCTGAGTGAATACGGCCTTGTATTCTTTAACGGAACGGTTTTCCTTGGTCAGCTGTATGAATTCTATCTCCAATTGATCCTTTACGGTCTGGAGAAAGTATTTATCGAGAAATAATTCCATAAAGCCTTCTCATTCCATAATCGCCACTTCATCAGCATTCACCCATCTGATTGCCTTCCACCATTGATTGGCCTCATCTCTAAGCACGAATGCCACAAAGTTTACCCTCATCTCTCAGTACAACCCAGAACCTTGAAGATGTCCTCCAATTCTGATAACCAAGACTCAGCCTTGAAGGGGTCAGTGGTACCAGAGAAGGATGTCAGGTCCATCCTTTTAAACTTCTCAATTGATGAGCCCTCAGTTGCAGTTACATGGTGCTTCACGACCGTAACGAGGTTCTCCACCACCCTCACACGTCTATACCTTGAGCTTCGTTTCTTCGTGCCATTGCTTTTCGACCTATAAGGAAACTCTCGTAAGAACTTTTGATTTCCAATCATTATCAATTTATCATAATAAGAAATTTATTTATATATTTTATTATTATTATTATTATTATTGTTGTTGTTGTTATTATTATATTTATGCATCTTCAATTTCGATCTAATTTGTTCTACAACGTTCCCTTCCCTTAACCAAGTAATGTGTAAGTGATTCAATAATGTACATTCATTCTAGGGATTTTCTAACGAATGACTCAATTATAACAGAATCAAAAGTATAACTAAATCAACAGTGCAACTTTCCTTCCAAAGGTTCCAAAGAGACTTTTCTAAAACAATGAGTCCAACGGAAAGAGACACACTCTGCTTATTCTCCTAATCTAACTACTCCTCCTCCTCTCTCTTCCCCCACCCTAATCATTTGCTGGTGGCATGTAGGTTTTCCACTCATGGATCCATTCCTGTACTTCAGCCTGAGAGAAAGTTATCGAATCTGCATCTCCCAACTGAGTTTGTAGATCTATAACTTTCTTCCCAAAATTAGTAGTTATAGTCTTTCGGTCTTTGCTCCCAGCTGAAGCTGTAGCTGATCCTCATACTCTATAATTGGGTCTCCAGTGCCCTAATTTCCTCCTTCAACCATTTTATCTCTTTCTCTGGTGGAATCATCCTCTTTCTAGAATCTACCAACTCCTCTTTGAGTTGCTTTCCCAGTTTCTTGCTTCCATGGCAGGATGCCTAGTTCTAATCTTCGGATCCTTTAAAAGGCATCTAACTAACCTCGATAGATAGGCTATCCTCCCTTCGATCTGCC
Organism: Escallonia herrerae; assembly: GCA_033070095.1. NCBI lineage: Eukaryota > Viridiplantae > Streptophyta > Magnoliopsida > Escalloniales > Escalloniaceae > Escallonia > Escallonia herrerae. The sequence goes on along the minus strand of JAVXUP010000988.1, from coordinate 226,318 downwards.
AAAATCCTATCACAACAAAATATCATAGATATCTTCCATTAATACAGTATTGCTCAATTTAAAAATTCAAAAAACTTAGAGGATTACCGAAAATCACAAGGAAGCATATCAAATCCCAATTTTCACTTAGTCAATATCCTTTTTCCGTTCCTATTCCACCCCAACTCACTTGCCTAAATACAAGTCTACAAATCACATACCTATACTCTGATACCATTACTATCACAACCCGAACCCACAGGTAGGCGCGTGAGTTATATCCGTTACCAGCCGCATGCCCATCTGAACATCCACCCAGGACTCTGACAGGCCTTACTAAAACATGTACACAAGAATCTGTAACCAATTAATTTAACATTATCTCCTTAATAGTATTTGCAAAATCACCCTAATAGTTTCTTCAACATGTTTCTAATGATTTCTGTCCTTGACCTACTAACACAAATCATAAAAAATCTCACGGAGACCTAAATTCCGAACAATGCTCAAAACATAAATGAAATAAAACTACAATTATATCCAACTATTAATAATTACTTTAAAAAGGGCTTAAATCCCTAACGACAATCTCCCATGAGTCCGTTCTCATTTCCCTCATGGATGTTAGTTTCATCTAAGTGATCACCAAAATACATTTATAAAAGAGTGAGCTTGGGGGCCCAGTAGTACACATACATAACACATAATACACAACTACTTATATCACACATGCACACTCACGGCAATGGCTCTTCTCTTATCTCTCTTTCACCACAAGAAAATATGTATTTTACGACGGATTTGTAGGGACGGAAGGTATTTCGTCGCTAAAAAAGCCTTTAAGCGATGGAATATCCTGTCATTAAAAGTCCGTCGTTTAATACTCTATTACCTACGGAAGCCACCGTCGGTAAAAGTATTTGCAGACGGACTTTTAACGGCGGACTTCTAGCGACGGAGTTATCGTCGCCAAATTTTTTTTAGAAAATTAGTATTTTCAGAAGGTTTTTTAAATTATTTAAACAACGGAATAAAACCGTCACTAAAAAGTCTGTCGGTAAAAGTCAGACCTTCACCTACGGATTTTTAGCGACGGTATTATTTCGTCGCTAACGATCCTCGATATAAACCCACATCGGGTTTGTTTCTCTCTCCCCGTTTCTCTCTCCAAAATTCTTCTCTCACCCCTCTCTACGGCGACCAACCTCCGGCGACACCCCCGTCCCTCACCCGACGCCGTGCCACCAAGCCTTCCACTACCGCCATGCCACAAAGCCCTCCACTTCCACCGCGCGATGAAGCCCACCACTGCCAGCGCACCACCAACGCTACCATCGTCGTACCCACCTCGAGATCTGTATGTCAATTGCCCTAAATTAATCTTGTTGTTTATTTTTCAAAGTTGATTATCAAGCATTTGGCCATATTCAAATTTGTCTTCTCTGCCATGTATAATCTTATGTTGTTAATTTAGACGTTTGGCCATTATTTTGTCTTCTGAATTTGTTGATTATGAAGCATTTGGCCTTATTGAATCCTAAATTGAAGTAATTGAACTCTAATTAAACCCTAAATTGAATGTCCTAATCGAATCGAACCCTAAATTAAACTAATTGAACCCCTAATTGAACCCTAACCTGAATGTCCTAATCCAACCGAACCCTAAATTGAATGTCCCAATTCAACCATCCCCTAAATTGAACTAATTGAACCATAATTGAACCCTAAATTGAAGTAATTGAACCCTAATTAAACCCTAAATTAAATGCCCTAATCCGGGGTTGAACCCTAAATTGAATGCCCCAATTCAACCGAACCCTAAATTGAACTAATAGAACCCCCTAATTGAACCCTAAATTGAAGTAATTGAATCCTAATTAAACCCTAAATTGAATGCCTTAATCGAATTACCCTAAATTAAACTAATTGAACCTTAAATTGAATGCCCTGATCCAACCGAACCCTAAATTGAACTTATTGAACCCCCTAATTGAATGCCCCAATTCAACCGACCACTAAATTGAACTATAATTGAACCCTAAATTGATGTAATCGAACCCTAATTAAACTACTTGAATCCCTAATTGAACTGAACCCTAAATTAAACTATTTGAACCCCTAATTGAACCCTAAATTGAATGCCCTAATCCAATCGATAGATGATTTTAGGTTGTTAATTGATGATTTTAGGTTATTAGCTGTGCATTTGAAGTAAATGAGATTATTAATTGATGATTAATGGTTGTTAATTGAAGATTTTAGATTGTTAATTGTGCATTGAGCATTTGAGATATTGAGATTATTAACGGAGGATGGGACCCAATTGGATTGAATGTGTTATTTTTATTGCATTGAGCATTTGAGAATTAAGAATTGAGAATTGAGATTGTTGAAGGAGGATGGGACCCAATTGAATTGAATGTGCTATTTTTATTAATCTTTATTGCATTGGGCATTTGAGAATTGAGATTGTTGATGGAGGATGGGACACAATTAGATTGAGATCCCCATTAGGTAGCACAGACACGGACACCTCGTCCAATCGACGCTGACACCGAAACTAATTATTTTAGCTTTATACTTGTGGACACTTCTTCAATGGGTGTCCGGCACCGTGTCCGACTGTCCGACAATAAAAAAATAAATCAATGTCTTCGAACACCCTATATGAGGTGTCGGACACGTGTCTGGAGATGTTCGACACATGTCCGGATGTGTCGAGGTGTCGGTAGGTCACGGACACCCCGTCCGATCGACACCGACACCGAAAAATGTTACATTTTTGCTTTATATGTGTGGACACCTCTTGAAGGGGTGACGGACACGTTGTCCGGCATTTAAAAAATAAATCAATGACTTCGGACGTGTCCGGAGGTGTCGGTACGTGTTGGTAGGTGTCAGACACGTGTCCGGAGGTGTCGGACATGTTTTCGGAGGTGTTCGACACGTTTCTGGATGTGTCGATGAGGTGTCGAGGTGTCGGTAGGTCACGGACACCGTGTCTGATCGACACCGACACCGAAATGTCACAATTTGGCCTTATACTTGTGGTCACCTCTTCAAGAGGTGTCCGGCACCTCTTCAGGGGTGATGGACACGGCATCCGACATTTAAAAAATAAATCAATGTCTTCAGACGTGCCCGGAGATGTTGGACACCATACCGACACCTTATATGAGGTATTGGGAATTGAGATTGTTGACTGTGCATTGAGAATTTGAGAATTAAGATTGTTAACGGAGGATGTGACCCAATTGAATTGAAATATCTGTGAATTAGTTGAATGGTTGGTTGTTGAATTTAAGTTAATTAGGTTAACGCGACATTTTTAGCACCCCTTAGAATCTCATCGTGGCTCCAACACTGGCTATAATTAGCCCAAATTAATCCCGATTAACCCTAATGAACCCAATTAACCCTAATTAGCTCTAACGAGCCTAATTAGTTTTAATTTACCCTAAGAACCCATTGAAAATTAAATCAACTGTAATTACTCCAAATTGATCCTAATTAACACCAATCAGTCCAAATTAAACCCTAATTAGCCCTAATTACTCATATCTTGTAGACCCGTGATTAGATTAATTAAACCCTAAACCCTAAAACCTAACTAAACTCTTATTACGCGCCTAAGTAGTCGTAATTAAGCCTAATAACCCAATTAAGCCTAATTAGCCCTAATTAGGACTAATCAACACTACTCCGCACAATTAAACCCTAATTAGTACAAAATAACCCTAATTAGTCCTAATCAACCCTAATTAGCTATAATTAGTCCAAAGTAGTCCTCATTAACACTAATTAGTCCAAACATAACCCAATTAATGTCTAATTAGGACTAATCAACACGACTCCGCACAATAAAACCCGACTATTAGCTCAAAATAACCTTAATTACTCCTAATCAACCCTAATTAGCTATAATTAGCCCAAGGTAATCCTCATTAAGACTAATTAGCCCAGAGATTGTTCAATTACTCGTTTCTTATAAAACCTGCATTCTTTATAGTGCCGATGATGATTTTTGCAAATTATTGTTTTTAATGTGTTAATGTATTTGTAATTTATCTATTCAAAGTCAGATATGGATAGGATACGGGTTATTCGTGGTCGGGTTGGACGCTGAGCTGCTTCCTCCCCGGTGGGTCCCACCTCGTCATTGTCCACTGATGACGAGGTACAGAGTGATCGTGTACAGCAGATGGGGCCCCAGCCCCAGCCTCAACCGTCGCCGTCGCCCAGCCTGACACAGATTCATCCTACACGCGCGTTGATTCTCCTTCTTCCGTGGGTTCTACCACAGTTATAGTTGATAACGGTGTTTAGTACATTTTCGCTAGCCTTATATTTAAAGTATATTTGAACTGTATTAATGTTGATGTTTTGTAGGATCTCGACGAGGCCGTGGTCCGACACGCGGGGTACGCATCGATCCCAGCGTAAACAGAAAGTTACGCTCACCCAGGAGGGCCTGTAAGTAAAAAACAAATCACATCATGCCTTATATTTAAAATTTTGGGGTGTTAATTTATATTTGAACTGTATTAAGTTATTTATTTACTTCTTTGGTAGGATCCTAGAGAATCAGGCAAGGACAAAGATCGGCGTTCTTGTGAAGGGCCGATTCTTTCAGCCACGCCTGTACTGGAAGGACTGGGATGTCGTTGCGAGGGAGTCCCTATGGGAGAAGTGGCTGGTACGGTGAAGTATTTTTTTCAGCGATAGTATTTGTTTAATTTCAGTTTGTTTTCTGTAGTTAATTTGTGTTATGGAATGCCTTACAGGAGGGGTTCACGTTTGACTCGCCTGAACAGCAGGCACTGGGGCAACAGGCCTTCTTTGCTTACATCTGCAAAAATTACCGCTGATGGCTCCACTACGCAAGGGACCAGGCGAAGAAGATGCTGCCCGGGGGTGCCCCAATGACAGAGATGACGAGATATCCCCCACATTGGATATCTCCGACTATATGGACTGCGATGAAAGATTGGTGGGCTGCGGATCCAGGTTGGGACGCCAAGAGTAAGTGCGGGGCTGAGAACAGACAGAACAAAGATCCGACGCACACGGGGGGTCGGTGCCACACGACATGGTCGGACACAAGAATGCGGTCGAGCACCCAGATCTGGAGGACAATGAGGTCGTAGCTCTGACGTATAATCAGACGCACGTGCAGAAGAAGGACAAGGATGAGGCACACCGAGCGGGCGACTATATTTCAGATATTGCCCGGCGGATCGATATGAGTCAATTTATTTAAGTTGTTAATTTTTTGTCTTTCTATCCTCAATATCTGTTGCGTTAATTAATGCCCTAACATATCTTTATATCACTGTTTTTTGCCGGCCTCGTATGAACAGCTTAGGGGGTACGAGGAGCAGTCCAGACAGCCATCAGTGTCCATTAGTACGGGTGCGAGTACTGGGGCGCTGTGAAGCGATGGCTAGATACGCCGGAGGTCGTCAATCGGCCGAAAGGCCGCATACGCGGCCTGCCTAGTCGGATTGCTCGTGCCGTGATAGGAGCATCCTCACCCCCCACTGCCCTCCACAGACACCAGTTCCTCGGCATCCATTGGACGATGAGGAGATCGCGCGTATTGCTACGGTGGTGTTGAGGATGATCAAGGAGCAGGATCAGTAGGGTACCGCAGCTGGACATGCCGAGCCAGCCCCGAATCAGCAGGATCCAAATCCGAGACTCGGCAACCCCTGATGAGCCTCTTCTCGTGCCCGGTCCCAGCTTCCCCTCCCCGGCCCCCCGCGCCCGGCTTGTACTCTTCTCCCCTCCCCTAACCAGTTGTATCCGGTTCCCAGCTTGTACATAATGAGTCTTTTTATGATTAATTTTACATATTTCTTTGTGTATTGATTATTGCCCGTTGTTGTTGAGGATTGATTTTTTTATTACAGGTTTGGGCATTAGAAAAATAAAAAAAATATTTTAAAAAAATTTTGACTTTTGGCGACAGAATATTTCGTCGCTAAAATATTTATTCCGTCGCTAATTTAACAAATTCTTTTTAATTAAAATACTTAAAATATAATTAGAGACGGATATTCTGTCGCTAATTAATAAATAAATTCGTCGCAAAAACTTAAATATTACACGACGGATTTGAAAATTCCATCGCCAAACTATTAGTGACGGGCTTTTATACGAGGGACTTTTAACGGCGGTAAATCCGTCGCTAAAACATTTAGCGACGGATTTCCCCGTCGCTAAAAGCCTTTTTTCTTGTGGTGTTTTTCTTTCGTTCCACACTCAGTCACCCATGCACACTTCAAAACCTATTCCACACACACACATATTCACACAATAAAACCACTTCACCCTCACACACTCTCACCTACACACACAACATGCACGCGCGCACGAGCGCGCGCACACACACACACACACTGCTTCCTCGGCAGTTCACGCACAACGCAAATCTCACTCACTCATAGAATACCTACGGCTGCCTCACAGCATACTTGCCTCTGAGTCGTTCTTTTGCTCCACACAAAACGAAGACAACACACATTCATCCATTCTCACACTCAGACACGATCACTCATAACACAGTCTACATCCACTGCTGCTCGGTAGTTACACCGCTCCCGCCGACAGCGACCGTTTCTCTCTCTATACCACCCAGAGTCCCTCACAACCATTTTCTCTCTCTAAATTATGCGGTCTCTCATGGCTGTTTACTCTCTGTCTCACAACAACTTCACCCATGGCCACCCTATTCACAGATCTTCACAATATCGAGACCCATATATATATATATATATATATATATATATATATAGAGAGAGAGAGAGAGAGAGCAGCCACCCCAAAACCTTTTCTTCTATTTTTCTGCGCACGGGTAGGTCTAGAGAGAGAGAACACAGAGGTAAAGAAAGGGTTTTTTTTGCAAAAAAATTTCGGTAAGCTTTAAGTGTATGTACATGATTGTATATATATATATATATATATATATATAAACCCTAGATTGAGAATTACCAAAGAAAAAGCCCTCGTAACCTTTCTTAGTCATCCTAATTTGTACCTGAAACTTCCCCTTATTTCAAAAGGCCCAAATAATTATTTATGATATTTTATGTGCTAAGCATCGATGCTAAGTAAAATTTCATCTTTAAAATTTTTATTTTAGCCCGAAAAGAATAATAAAAAAATGTTTGGGGTATTACATTCTCCCTTCCTTTTAAATATTTTGGTCCTCCAAATTTTGCGTACCTCAGGATTGAAACAGGTGAGGGTATTTGCTTCTGACTTCGTTTTTGTGTTCCCACACGGCCTCCTCAACCCCATGGTTCCTCCATAGGACCGTTACCAAGAGAATCTCCTTAGTTTGGAGTGTCTGCCCCTTGTGATTCAGGATCCAAATCGGGTGTTTGATATAGGTGAAGTCTTTTCTAATTTGTAGGGGCTCCGGTTGTAATGCATGTGTGGAGTCTAGGATGTACTTCCTCAACATAGACACATGGAACACATTATGAACACTGGCCAACTTCGCCCGTAGGGCTATTCGATAAGCGAGAGAACCAACTCTGTCTAGTATCTCAAAGGGTACCACATACCTAGGGCTCAATTTCCCCATCTTTCTAAATTATAGTACTCCCTTCATTGGTGACACCCTTAGAAATACCCAGTCGCCCACTTGGAACTCCAACTCTCTTCTGCGTTTGTTTGCATAACTCTTTCGTATACTTTGAGCACCCTCTAACCTCTCTTTAATTATTTTTACCTTTTTCGATGTCAGTTGCACCAACTTTGGTCCCAACAGTTTCCTTTCCCCAACTTCGTTGCAACATAGTGGTGATCTGCACTTCCTACCATATAGGGCTTCGAAGGGGGCCATCCCAATACAACTCTGGTAACCGTTTTCATAAGAAAATTCTATCAGTGATAGATAATCATCCCAGCTGCCCTTGAAGTCCTGAACACAAGCCCGTAGTAGATCTTCCAATGTCTAGATAGTCCTTTCTGATTGACCGTCTGTTTAAGGGTGGAAAGCCGGGCTAAACTGTAGTCGAGTACCGAGTGCATGTTGCAAACTTCCCCAAAATTTTGGACACAAAATGAGGGTCTCTATCTGAAACAATTGAGACTGGAATGCCATGCAAGCGAACTATCTCCTCCACGTAGGTAGTAGCCAACTTGTCCATTAAATAGGTCATCGGGACAGGTAAGAAGTGCGCACACTTCGTCAGTCGGTCCATCACTACCCAAATGGCATCATGTCCGATACGTGTTTTAGGCAGTCCAAAAAAAAACCATAGTTATGTGTTCCCAGTTCCATTTTGATATCGATAAGGGCTGTAATAACTCGGTGGGTCTCTGATGCTCAGCTTTCACATGCTGGCATACTAGGCATCTAGACACAAACTCTACAACCTCTCTCTTCATGTTACCCTACCAAAAAGTCTCCCGAAGATCCCTATACATTTTTGGGCTCCTGGGATGGATTAAGTAACCTGACCAGTGAGCTTCTTCTTAAATCTCCACTTTTAACCTAGGGTTACCAAGGATACAGATTCTTTTGCCAAAACAAAGTATCCCTTCTTGCAGCGTGTACTCAGGTCTATCTCCATTCTTTACTTCTCCCATTATCTTAAATTGGTGTCCATCAGTCTTTTGAGATGCTTTAATTCTATTGATCAAAGTGGTTCACACCACAAGGTTGCTAATTGTAAAGTCCGTTTCCAAGCTTTGGACCTTAACAATCCAAGTCCAGTTTCCTCATTTTTTTTAATAAATATTTCGGCCTTGTAATTAGGGTAGCCATTGACGAAAATGTTTTCGTACTTAGTGCATCGGCAACCACATTCGTCTTCCTTGGGTGGTATTGGAAATTAAGGTCATAATCCTTCAGTAGTTCTAACCACCACCTCTGTCTCATATTTAACTACTTCTGGGTGAATATTTTCTTCATGATTGGTGAATATTTCACTGGGTTCTCCATATAAGTAGTGTCACCAGATCTTTAAGGCAAAAATCACTGGTGCCAACTCCAGGTCATGGGTTGGGTAATTATTTTCATACAGTTTTAACTAGCTAGAGGCGTACGCAATCACCTTCCCATTCTGTATGAGTACGCACCCTAAACCCTTATGGGAGGCATCACTATAAATCGTGAAACCACCAGATCCACTTGGAAGTGCAAGTATAGAGGCTATGACTAGCTTCTTCTTCAACTCTTGAAAGCTAATCTCATAATCTTTGTTCCATTCGAATTTGACTCCTTTTTGAGTTAGGCGAGTTAAAGGTGTTGCTCTCTGTGAGAATCCTTCCACAAATCTTCTGTAGTATTCGGCTAATCCTAAGAAGTTCCAAACCTCTGTCACCATAGTGGGTTTGTCCCAATCGACGATAGCCTCTATCTTTTCGGGGTCGATTGATATCCCTTCTTTCGACACCACATGCCCCAAGAATGCAACACTATCTAGCCAAAACTCGCACTTCTTAAGTTTTGCATACAATTTCTTTTCTCTCAGAATTGTTAATACCGTCTTAAGCGTTGTTTGTGTTCTTCCCTTGTCTTAGAATATATCAATATATCATCGATGAACACCACTAAAAACTGATCTAAAAATGGTTTGAACACTCTATTCATTAAATCCATAAATGCTGTTGGGGCGTTATTCAACTCAAAAGGCATAACCAAAATTTCGTAGTGCCCATATCTAGTGCGAAAGGTCGTCTTGGGCTCATCTTCTGCCTTGATCTTCAGCTGGTGATACCCCAATCGAAGGTCAATATTTGAAAACCATTTCGCCCTCTATAACTGATCAAACAGGTCATCTATGCGGCACAAAGGGTAATGATTTCTTATCATCACCTTGTTTAAATTCTCAATAGTCGATGCGTAACCTCATCGTCCCATCCTTCTTCTTTACAAATAATACCGGTGCACCATACGGCAACGCACTAGAACGAATAAACCTTTCTGTCTAGAAGATCCTATAGTTGTGTCTTTAGTTCTATCAACTCCACGGGTGCCATACGATATGGTGCTTTAGAGATAGGGGCCGTCCCCGAAATCAAATCAATATTAAATTCAACTTCCCTATCAGGCGGCATCCCCGACAATTCTTCTGAGAACACCTCAGGAAACTCCTTCACCACCGAAATTTCCTCTAGCTTTAACTAATTCTACTGGGTGTCTATTATAGAAGCCAAGTACCCACGACAACCTTTTCTAAGGAGTCGGTTCGCGTGTAAGGCAGAAACCATATGTGGAGGGGGTGTGATACTAGATCCCTGTAAAAACAAGTGGTCTTGACCTGGGATGTTAAAAGTCCCTCTCTTATAAAAACAATCTACAGAGGCATCTTATGCTCACAACCAATCCATCCCCAATATAACATCAAACTCCAATATATCGAAACAAATTAGGTTCACTGTTAGTTCTCTACCCTTAATTTTTACTAGGCAATTCTTGACCACTTGGTCGGCAACAACCAAGTCCCCCATTGGGGTAGCAATGCATAGCGGCACATCTAAGAGTTCAAGACGCTTGCCTAAATGATTAATTAAATCATGCCATGCAAAGGAATGATTAGCATGGGAATCAAACAATACTTTTGTAAATGTAACGAATTGAATCACTTGCGCTCTAACCATCCGGAACTTCACGAACAATGACTTAGCTAATACGGAACTCATTGAACTAAATCTACGCCGCTCCGAATTCAACGCACATATAACGAATTAAATCAAACTCTAATACAACGGGCTTTCACTGCATTATACTGATACTAGATCAGAGGCTTTATCATTTGCACAAACTATTTAACATTGGTAAGCTTAACTTTAAGCTCAAGGCGTACTAAACTATGAAATGATGGTCATATAACATGACTTGCACTTTACCAAAGCTAGCATGGATAGGATAACCAACTCTTATAAGCACTTATACCTCACAGAACGATGAAAAACTGTAACCACTATAGTTTCGCTGCACACTCTGGTGTCTTACATCAACGAGTCCAGGCTGTTACCTAATTCGTCACCTAGAGACGTGTTATTCTTAACATAACACAAAATATGATTGTGCATACTGACATATTGCACTTTCACTAGAGTTTAAGGCTCTAAGTTGTCACGTCACTTATGATTCACAATCACATCACTTATCAAAGGTCTATAGTCTTATCCTTCAATCATCTGTTTCGATTTAACGTCTAAAATCTTTCGGTTCTAAAAGCAAGTAATATGGGATCAACTATTGCATGTTCGACACAAATCTCAACCTTATATCAGAAACATGATAAAAATTATCAAACTCTCATTTACTATTTTTCATCACTAAAAATATAATTTACATTTATGCCCCTAAAGTTTTTTTCAAAATTACAAAAAGACCCTAAAAGTTTTCAAAATTATATTTTTACCCCAAAAATCTTTTATGCTTCCACTCCCTACTACTATCCAAGTGTCGCTCAAATTTATCATTCGTTTATTTTTTGGATCGCAGATGATTATTTTAAATAGCTCCCAAAGTGCGAGATATTACATTTAGTTTCCGTTAACCTTGTTTGTAAGAAAGGTTTTCGTGTTCCCTTTGAGTCCGACAAGTAAATCTTGTCAAAGAATGGAAACTTTTTCAGAAAGAGATATGGTTGTGATGGGATGTTCAAATTCAGTCTTAATAAAATAAATGTTGCTTCTTCTTATACTGTGAGCCTTTTAATCTTTGGCATAGTAGATCAGCACGTTTAAATTACAAGAACATTAGAAACATTATGCATCTAGGTTTAATATCATGTTCTCATGTTAGTACTAATAAATGTGAAGTATATATTAAATCTAAAATGACGAAGAAACCTTCTAAAAGTGTAGAAAGGAAATCCAAACTTTTAAATTTGATACATTCAAGTATATGTAAATAAAATGGTTTAGTAACTAGATGTGATATGAGGTATTTCATCACGTTTAATGATGATTGCTCTAAATATACTTACATATATATCTTATGAGAACTAAAGATGAGGCAGTTGGTTTGATCAAAAACTATAAGTCGGAGGTAGAAAATCAACTCAATAAAAAGATTAAGGTTAATTACACCCATGTCCCTGAGATTTTGGTGAAATTACACGCGTGTCCATTAGTTTGAAATATAGGCACTTATGTCCTTTGACCTAACGGAATACCCAAATACCTAACGGTTTACAAGAAAAAGACCAGATTACCCTTAACTAAGATTGCAATTCCTGATTTTCCCATTAAAAGCTTTACCTTTCTTCTTCCTCTTCAAAATCTTTTACCACAGAACCACCACACGCCACCTGCATTGGCACCACCTCCGCTGCGCTGCCATCACGTAGCCACCTTTGATTCACCCACCAAATGCCTCCAAAATCTCCCACAATCCCAATCGCCAAAATTCTCACAGATTCTTCTTCACCAAATCCTTCTCAGATTCCTTTTCTCTCTTCCATAGCACCAGCCACCAAGACATCCCCGCACCCATCGACAGCTACCTGTATCAACCCACCTCGCCAGCTGCCCCCTCCCGCACCCAACCGCGACAAAGCCTTCTCCTTCGCCCAACCTTGCGGAGCCCAACCTTGCCGTGACAAGGTTCCCAAAATACAGAGCCCAACCCCGCCGTAACAATGTCACAAAAAATGCAGAGCCCAATTCCGCCCCAAAGCCCAACGCAGCGGTGGATCCTAGGTGTTGAGGTGGTGCCATGGTGTTGGGATGATGTGAAAGTGGTACACCGGTGAGGAAAGGGGAGGGAGGGGGCGGCAGCTCCAGCAGGATGGGGTTTGTAGTTGTGAGATACTCTGTGTTTCTAACATTAATCTGAAATTAGTGTTTGTAGACCCTAATTTTTAAATTAGTTTGAAAACCATAATTTTTAAACCATAACTTTCAAGGATATTAATTTCACAAACCCTAATTTGAAGTTTGAAAATCCTAATTTAAGATGCCTAAGGACGACCCTAATTTTTAAATCAAGGTTTTGAAATGCAGTAAGGAGCTCCAACTAAAAATTATTCACTATCTTTTTCTATACAGTACAAGGGCAGTATTGTTATTTTAAAAATACGTAATGATAAAATCATCAGAAAAGTACACTTTTTGACGGAACCAAACGGATGGACATAAGTGTTACCTTTTTAAACTTTGTGTCCTTGACTGTAATTTTATCCTAACCTCAGGGACACTGCTGTAATTAACCCAAAAGATTAAGATTTTTCGGACAGATACAGGCTTAGAATATTTTCCAAATGAGTTTAATGCCTACTGTGAAGAGCACGACATTATACAACAAAAGACTGCCTCTTATACACCTTAACAGAATGGTATAGTTGAAAGCAAAAATCGTACGTTAGTAGAAATGACTATTTTTATGATTCTGAATGCTGGCTTACCTTTAAACTTGTGGGGAGAAGCTTTACTAATTGCTTGCCTCGTCCACAATAGGATCCCTAGTAGAAATTCCGATAAGACTCTATATGAATTTTGGAAAGGTGGGAAACCTAATCTAGAATATCTAAAAGGGTGGGGATGCTTAGCATACTATAGAAATCTAGATCCTAAAAGAACTAAATTGGGAGCGAGCACTCTTAAAGGAGTGTTTGTTGGATATGCACAACATAGTAAAGCCTTTGGGATTCTTGATTTGGAATCAAATAGGATAGTTGAATATAGAGATGTAACATTCTTTAAATGTAAGTTCATCTCATATTTTAGATGTGAAAGTTCTAAATTAGAATTAGTATCTAATTCAAGAATTCAACCAAATTTTGACGTAGACAATTCAATGGTTCCTAGCGAGGAGCCTAGGAGGAGTCAAAGACATTAGAAAGAAAAAGATTTAGGTAAACATTTTATCTCACCCGATTCTATAATTTTCCTACTTGAAGGAAGTCGAGAAATGTATAAAATCAGACTCATATTTTCCTTAATGTTGACAGTGATCCAATGACATTTAAGGAAGTAGTAACTCTAAGAGATGCTACGTTCTGGAAAGAGGCTATTATTGATGAGATTGACTGTATTATGTCAAAGGGAACTTGGACACTAGTTGACTTACCTTCGGGGGTCAAAGATTAAAGGTTGTAAATGGGTGTTTTGAAGGAAGGATAATTCAAATGGTGCTGTACAAACCTTCAAGGTTCAATTAGTAGCTAACGGTTTTAAGCAAAAAGAAGGAGTATATTATTTTGATACATATGCTCTTGTTTCTAGAATTATTTTTATTAGAATTTTGTTTTCCTTGTCATCTATAAACTATCTATCGAATGGATGTTCAAACTACATTTTCAAATGGTAATTTAGATGAAGATATATATATATATATATATATATATATGTGAAATAAGAATTATGCAAGTTATCGAAATCCGTGTATGGTTTAAAACAAGCACCTAAGCATTGGCATGAAAAGTTTGACTCATGTGTGTTGTTGTAACGCTCCGAATTTTCAGAGCATTAATATCAAATAAAATAAGTCAAAAAATCTCAAAATATCAAAAAGTCTCCCAAGTGGTCACTCAGAGCATCTATTAATCAATCCTAAAGATTCTTCAATAAATGTCATAGCGGTCTAAAGTATTTATAAAATTCAAATTACTCCGACACGGAGTTCTAAAGTAAGATCTAAAAAAATTCAACTTGTCTTAATTATTACATCTAAAAATGCTAATACTGACTCTGAGATAAAAACCGATATCTTTCAGACACACGGCTAGCCCTGTAATCTAATCCCACCTACCGATCACCTGAAAGGAAAACAATAAGGGAGTGAGTCAAATGCTCACTAAGGTCGCTCAACGGACCAACCAAAAGGATACAAAATGTCTGAGAAAATGAAATTACAGATATACAAAATTTTTAACGGAACAGATACACAAAAGGATTTCGAAATACCAAAATATATTTTTGTACAGAGACAGATACTAGAAAGTCATTCTAAATAAGGTCGCACATGCCATAACTAACACTTGAAACCAGGTTCAGAAAATAAGATTGCGATCTCTAGCTTATCGCATTGAGCTAGCCCACATTCTAATCCACGTGGATAAGTCAGAAATAGAAGCGTCACATACAGGTGAGATGGCTCGTTGAAATGCATAATTAATCAGATGCCAATATATAGATCAGACACCAATGAGTTGCCTATAGACGATGATTACAAATGAGCCACACATAGCTAGCGGCCTACAACGCACGCTAAAGAGTTGCTCAAAAGTTAAACATTATCAGGTGGCAGATACCAAAGTAGGGTACAACATTCAAATAACGTGATTACTGTCAAATCAACAATTAGCTTGTGATTGGCTTGAGGTGAAATAATAGAATCAACAACAGTGGCTTTTAAAAAAAAAAAAAGGAACTCGCAAAAGTACAAAATTTAAAGGCGAGAAGGAAAAAAAAATCACAATGCATCTCAAACCAAGAAGCACGGTTCGGTAAAGGTCAAAACAGCACTAATAATGTCGTGAGAGGCAGAGGACATAACTATTGCCAGACTTTCAAAGTATTATTAGTAGAATACTTGCCATGACTCCAGCTAGTATGAAGTAGAGGTGTCAAATAGGCCGGGCGGCCCGCGGGCTGGCCCGACCCGGCCCCTTTTCTGGCCCAGGCTGGCCCGGCCCGTTCATGAACAGTGCTGCCAGCCTTTTAGGGCTTAGGGCCTGGGCCAGACCTGCATTTCTCAGAAAAAAGCCCGGGACAGGCTCAGATTTGGCCCAACCCAATACGTGGCCCGAAAAAAGCCCGACTTTGGCCCGGGTTGGCCCAGGTCAGGCCAGGTTCTGGCCCGGGTCTGGCCCGGTTCAGCCCCCTCTTTAATTTTGAAATTCCACTTTTCCCCTCCTTTTCACCCCAACGGATTTATTCCCCTTTTCCCCCCTAAATTCCATTGTTACCCCCTCCCAACAGCAAAATAACAGCTAGTTTGGGGGGTATTTTGGTCCAAGTTTATTTTTTCAACTCTTTTAAGGTTTTTACACTCTTACCCTCCCCAACAACTATAAACGAATAGTTTTTAGGGGTATTTTGGTCTTTTGTGAAGTTTCAAAAATCTATAAATTCACACCATTTCTCTCTAATTTTTCACACCAATCTTCTTACTCTCTCTTATGTAAACATTCTACATTTCTACAAGCTTTGCTACTCTTGCTAATTACTACTCTTATTTACTAATTAGTACTCTTGTTTACTAATTACTACTTTTGCTAAATTTTAATTACTAACCACTCCTCTTATTAATTTGTTACTCTCTAATTCTTTTGTCTAGTAATTAGTAATTAGCGAATTTTTATATTTATCAATTACTATTACTAATTTTTTTTTAATTAGTGATTCATTTGTTACTCTTTAATTCTTTTAATTGTTATTTCTAATTACTAATTACTGCTCTTATACTTGTGTATTTAGTTACTCTTACTAATTTTATTTTTCAATCTAGTAAAAAAGTTTAGCGTCAAATATGGCTGGATTATTGAAGAAACTGAAGCGTGGATCATCATCACGAAAAACATCATCATCATCACAAACACCACCACCAGCACGAGCGCCAGCACCACGGCCATCACAAACACCAATCCAAGCACCACCACAACCATTCGTTCCTGGACGAATGAGTACAGGCTGTATGATAGATACCCAAGCCAATTGGGAGTTCAATCAAAACATTCCAGATTTTGAATACACGCCTGATCAAGACCCCCCGCATTATAGTCAAGGACGCAGCTCGGTTGGCGAAGCTACTACTCCGTGGCATAATCTTAACCCTATGCCTGGTCATGATGAAGAAGGGCCGAGCAATGCCTCCGGTAATGAGCCAGAAGTCCAAAAGGGGAAAAAAAAGAAAGCCGAGTGTTGGAATCATTTTGATGTAGTTACGGTGGACGGCATCCGAAAAGCTCGATGTAAGTACTGTGCTAAATTATTTTCGTCTGGTAGTGGTAATGGACATCTTAACAGGCATTACCCTCAGTGTGCACCTCGACAAGGCCACGTCGAACCTACCCAAACGCAGTTATCTTTTGACGGTAAGTTATTTGTTTATAATCAGCGAGAGCAAAGAGACGGTCTCGCTGAATTTGTTATTCACGATGAACAAGCCTTTTCTTTTGCCGATAATGCTAAGCACTCTAGATATATGAACACATACGTTCAACCTTTGTACAAAAAGGTTCATAGAAACACAACTAGATCCGATGCACTCCGACAGTATAATGCTGCTAAAGCACGCCTGATCGATTATTTCGATAAATTTGACGGTAAAGTTAGTCTTACTTCTGATATTTGGCAATCTCCGTTTACTTTTGTTAGTTATACTTGTGTGACAGCCCATTGGATTGATGCAGATTGGATTATGCACAAGAGAATCATCGCTTTCGAGCTCTTTCCTTTTCCGCATGATGGAATGAACATTGCTACTATTATATTAAAAGCATGTACCACGTTTAAATTAAAGGATAAGATTATGAGTATTAGTTTTGATAATGCTTCTAACAATACAGCTGCTGTTGATGCTTTACAGGAGAGCCTCAAACCTGTACTTTCTGGTAAATTATTTCATGTTCGTTGTGTTTGTCATATAATTAATTTAATTGTTCAAGATGGTTTAGCTGCTGCAGGAGATATTCTTGTCAAAATGAGGGGTATGACAGCGTATGTTAATAGTTCGAGTCCGAGAACACAACAATTTAAAACGTTGTGTGTTGAATATAATATGCCTCGCAGGAGAGCAGTTACAGATGTGGTCCACAGGTGGAACTCTACATACCATATGCTTTTACACATTCTGGCATACAGAGAAGTCTATACGCATTTTCTACTAACCTTGTTCCCAGCCGGCTTGCCAACTCAAGAGGAATGGCAGATGGCCACATACCTAGCTGAATTTTTGGAGGTATTTTACACGTCTACCAATTTATTGTCTGGTACGTACTATCCCACCTCTCCTCTCGCTGTAATAGAAATTCTCAAGATGGCTACAATGTTAACAAAATGGAGATATATAGGACCCTTTAAGGAAATAGTAAAAGTGATGGATAAAAAGTTTAATAAATATTGGAGTGAACTGCCTGTTGTTTTTGCTGTTGCTACTTGTTTAGATCCTAGGTTAAAGTTGCATGGCGTGAACGTCTCGATACAAGAGATATCGATATTAATGTGCTACCCAGTAGAGGATACAACCGCACTCACAGCGAAAGTGAGCAAGACATTTGAGGAACTGTTCAACCTCTATCGTAATTCTGCTGACGTGCGCGGACGAGCTTCATCATCGACTGCTGAGAGGTATTATGCGCCATACCTTAAGGGCTTTGAACATCTAGTAGCAAGACAACTACCAGGTGAAGGTACTTCTAATTCGGCAGGTTCGTCTACTTTTTTCTCTTTTAATGAGATTGGTGTATATTCAAATACTGATCATTATTCTGATTTATCAATGCAAGAACATGTTAATTTTAATTTGTTAAATTTTTGAAAACAAAATCAAAACATGTATAAAACTTTAGCCCAAATTGCACGGGATGTACTGCCAGTGCAAGCCTCCACGGTTGCTTCAGAGTCGGCATTTTCAGCGAGCGGGAGGGTTTTGGATGACAGGAGGAGTCGTCTTAACCCCGAGTCGCTCGAGCTATGTGTATGTTGGAAGGATTATCTTGATGCGAAATACCGCGAGCAAGATAAACCGATTGATGATAGGAAGAGCAGTGACTCGGATGTTGAAGTACTTCCGGATGATTAGGTAATTTCTTTTTATTTTCCTTCTCTTAAGTTTTAAGAATAAAATTTCTCACAAAATATAGTTTTTTTTCATATATATATATATATATATATATATGGGGGCCGATCCACACCCACCGGTGGAGAAATTGTTATTTCTCCACCGAACCGCTGCAAAGAGCAGCGGTTGCAGTGAAAGGGAAAAAACCCAACCGCAACAAAGTGTTGCGGTTGGAAATTATTTGCCAAAAAAACCAACCGCAACACTTTGTTGCGGTTGTTGCATTTTTTTCAAAAAAAAAGGACATATATATTATAATAATAATAAAAAGGACATACATATATATTATAATAATAATAAAAAGGACAATGGAAGGACAATAAAGAAAACCCAACCGCCACACTTAGTGGCGGTTGGTATCATTGCAAAATTTTATTTTTTTTGTCTCTAAAGGTGAAAACTTAATTAGCAGTTTTTTACGAATTTATAAAAAATAGCTAGAGCTAGATTTTACCAAATTGCAAAAAAGAGACCATAGTTATTTTTAAAAGATCTATATCAAGAAAAAATTTCAGATTTTTCCAAAAACTGGAAAGGGGTTAACTGAAACGGGAACCTTGTAACTTTGCAGTATAATTTAAAATATCAAACTAGAGCGATTTCGTGCGAAACTTTTATGAGAACCCTAGGATATTGGGAAGTTCCATTTTCCAGGATTTTGGACCATTCTGAAATTTTTAGCTAATTTTTTGGCCGAACGGGCTAATTTTTTTGGTCCATTTCCCAAAAAATTTCACTGTTCGGCCAAAAAATTAGCTAACAATTTCAGAATGGCCCAAAATCCTGGAAAATGGAACTTCCCAACATCTTAGGGTTCTCATAAAAGTTTCGCACGAAATCGCGCTAGCTTGATATTTTAAATTATACTGCAAAGTTACAAGGTTTCCCGTTTCAGTTAACCCCTTTCCAGTTTTTGGAAACATTTGAAAATTTTCCCTGATATAGATCTTTTAAAAATAACTATGGTCTCTTTTTTACAATTTGGCAAAATCTAGCTCTAGCTATTTTTTATAAATTCGTGAAAAATTGCTAATTAAGTTTTTACCTTTAGCGACAGAATTTTTTTTTTTTTTGCAATGATACCAACCGCCACTAAGTGTGGCGGTTAGGTTTTCTCCATGTCCTTCCATTGTCCTTTCATGTCCTTTTTATTATTATTATAATATATATGTCCTTTTTTTTGAAAAAAATGCAACAACCGCAACAAAGTATTGCCAAAAAATTAGCTAACAATTTCAGAATGGTCCAAAATCCTGGAAAATGGAACTTCCCAATATCCTAGGGTTCTCATAAAAGTTTCGCACGAAATCGCTCTAGTTTGATATTTTAAATTATACTGCAAAGTTACAAGGTTCCCCGTTTCAGTTAACCCCTTTCCAGTTTTTGGAAAAATCTGAAATTTTTCCCTGATATAGATCTTTTAAAAATAACTATGGTCTCTTTTTTGCAATTTCGTAAAATCTAGCTCTAGCTATTTTTTATAAATTCGTGAAAAACTGCTAATTAAGTTTTCACCTTTAGCGACAAAAAAAATAAAATTTTGCAATGATACCAACCGCCACTAAGTGTGGCGGTTGGGTTTTCTTCATTGTCCTTCCATTGTCCTTTTTATTATTATTATAATATATATATATGTCCTTTTTATTATTATTATAATATATATGTCCTTTTTTTTTGAAAAAAATGCAACAACCGCAACAAAGTGTTGCGGTTGGTTTTTTTGGCAAATAATTCCCAACCGCAACACTTTGTTGCGGTTGGGTTTTTTCCCTTTCACTGCAACCGCTGCTCTTTGCAGCGGTTCGGTGGAGAAATAACAATTTCTCCACCGGTGGGTGTGGATCGGCCCCCTATATATATATATATATATATAATAAGTTTTTACAAACAAGATAGATATTTTTCCGTATATACCAAAAAAATGGGTAACTTCGCCTGTTTGTTTACAAGCAGCCGGTCCCAAGCCCGGATAAAAGGAGGAGGGCCTATAAACACATTTATCTTCAATGTATATGATTTATAATGAAATAAAAGGATAAATATTATGTTCGTTAAATTATGAATATTGGACATGCCTAGAGTACAATTTGCTTAAACAATAACAACAAATTACCATAATTAAAACCCTTACCTTGAATAACAAGAAAATGCCAAAAAAAAAAAATTGGGCCCAGGCCCGGCCCTAAATGTTGGGCCTAGGGCCTAGGCTTGGACCGGACCCATATATCCCTATAATCAGGCTTGGTTGGCAGCCCCCTTGGCCCGGCCCGATTTGCTGGAGGCCCGATGGGCTTGGGCTGGGCCGGCCCATTTGACACCTCTAGTATGAAGGCAAAAGAATCATGGTAGTACTGACAAGATGATGACAAATTTAGAAGCCAGTGATTGGAATTAGAATAAAAAGAAAACAAGGAAGGCTAATAGTCTTTAATGACAAGGTTCACACTAATGCTTTGGAACCAACAGAATGGGTTGAACCATTGTCAGGTCAACGGAATTTAGATTAAGTTACCAACTTCTACGGCTAACACGTTTAGTACACAACTCACAAGAATAACAGCAAAGCCTTTTTGCGGCAACCAATTTGGACTCAATGTCAGAACGTCTATATCCGAAGAGCAGTGATAGTAACGACTTACAGAGAACATGAATCCTTCTAAATTAAAAACGAATAAATTCCAATAATTATGCAGATGAAAGATTAAATCTTAATAATAGGATCGATCGATCCAATGCTGATTTGGAATTCAAAAGAATAGTAAACCTTTATCTTTGATTGCATAATTTATCGCTGATTTGGGATTCTTTGAAGGTTCTGAAGTTTCTTCTACTCCTAAGATTATATTATGCGTCATCAGATGTCTAAAACTATACATTTATATTCCTAAAACAATTAGAATTTTAAAATACCCATTATGTCCCCAAACTCTGAAATTTTCTTTTGTTTTCTCTTTTTTTTATAACCATTTAAATATGTGGGGTTTAACATCCTCCCCACTCCCCCCCCCCCCCACCTTAATAAAAATTCCGTCCTCAGAATCAAAATGTACCTAAGGTGCCAAAAAGGTACGGATAAGTATATCGCATTTATTTTTCAGATTCCCAAGTGGCCTCCTCAATTGCATGGTTCTGCCATAAAATCTTAACTAAGGGAATGACTTTTGTCCTTAACACCTGATCATAATGGTCAAGAATCTCAAGTGGTTGCTCTTCGTTGGAAACCTTCGAAATTAAAACGAACAAATTCCAATAATTATGCACATTAAAGATTAAATCTTAATATAATAGGGTTGATCGGTCCAACGATGATTTGGAATTCAAAAGAATACTAAACCCTTACTTTTGATTGTGTAATTTAACCCAAAGTCTTGATCCTTTCAAACCAATTATATCAAAACCCTAATGTAAAAATATGCAAATTTTCAATTAGAACTCTTTTTATCACAATAATTTATATGGTTCTTATCTCAAACCTCAATTTCAAAATAAAAAATAAACTCACCTCAAAGTGATGATCAAAATCTCCAAAGGTTTCTTCCTAGGGATTCTCTGGAGGCTTTGAAGTTTCTTCTTCTCCTAAGATTATATTGTGAGTCATCAGATACCTAAAAATATACACTTATATTCCTAAAACAATTTTAATTTTCTAATACCCATTATGTCCCCAAACTCTAAAATTTTCTTTTCTTTTCTCTTTTTTTTATAACCATTTAAATATGCAGGGTCTAACAGTTGTCATGTGGTTTTAAACATAACATTGCTAATAAGTGTATCTATTGTAAACTTAATAAGGATTATGGTGTTATTATATGTTTGTATGTTGACAACATACTTATTATTAGGACTAATATGATTGGCATGAATGAGACTAAGCAGTATCTTTCTTCTATGTTTAAAATGAAAAACTTAGGAGAGGTTGCTACAATCTTATGTATTAAAGCGACAAAACATAGTGAGGATTTTGCTCTTTACCAATCATATTATGTTGAAAAAATTCTATCTAAATTCCAATATAGTTTCAAAAGTAGTACTCCTTATGATTCTAGCATTAAGGTGACCGATGGCACAACTAGAGTATGCTAGTGGTATTGGTTCTTTAATGTACTTCATGCATTGCACACGACCTGATATAGCATTTGCAGTTTGTAAGTTGAGTACATATACAAGTAAACCAGTGTAGAACACTAGAAAGGAATTAGTATAAATATATAAATTAAACAGTAGAACTTGGTTTGTTTTATAGTGAAGCTCCAGGTACACTTGAGTGGTACACTGATGCTAGTTGGATTGAAGTATGGGGGATAGCAAGTCCACATTTGGGTGGGTTTTTACCCTTGGGGTGGAGCTGTTTCATGGGATCCTAATAAATAGACTTGTATATCTCACTTTACCATGGAATCCGAATTTGTAGCACTACCAGCTACTAGCAAGGAGGCCGAATGGATTAGGAATCTCTCGTTGGATATCGATCTATGGCTTAATCTTATGCCACCACTCACAATATTTTGTGATAGTGAAGCCACTTTATTAAGGGCATACAGTAGTACTTACAATGGTAAGTCTAGACATATAAGTCTGAGGCATAATTTTGTAAGGCAACTAATTAAATATGGTATCATTACTATCATCTATGTGAAGTCAAATAAAATTTGGCTGCCCTCTAACCACAAGTTTATCTTGAGAGCTGGTTAGAGTAACTTCTACATAGATGGGACTAAAACCCATTCATTAATCACCAATAATGGCAACCCAACTCATTACTAGTCCAAAGCTAGTCCCTGAGTTTTAATGGGTAAGAACAAGTTATTGAGTATGACTGTTAGCACTAATTTTGTGTGTCTCTCTAGATTAAAGATTAAATTAATGTTGTCTATTATGCTAAAAGAAGTTGAGTATAACTCTTAATGGAGTTGTTTAAATGCGTTCTTAGTAACGGAGATGCAAAAGAACTTTACCTATGTGAACGTAGAAGTGGTGCCGCTTCTTAAGAGATTTATTTGGGTTTACTCTCGAGAGCGTTCATGAATCCAAGATTGAGCACATGGCCATAAACGTGCTGAGCGAGTTTATATCATTCTTTACCGAAGCAAGATCCTATTATGTGTATGGTGATTCTGGAATTATCTCTAGAGTACTCGGTTTAAGGTTCGACCACCAAAGACTTTGATAAGCCTTTGAGTTACCTATACTTATGGAAGGTTTAAGTTGAAAATCACCTTCTTGAAAACATAATAAGATCGAGTAGTTGATTTTGAGGATATTTGTGGTAAATAATCAAAGTAGGGGATTGTTGATATTTAATCTTGAATATCATGGATGTTTGATTAACGGGGGTATTTGATTAACTTAAAAATGGATTGTCTTCTTTATATTGGAGAGCTGCCCATGAAATGAATGGAGAAATTAAATAACTTCACTTTAATGGAGAAGCAAGCAAGGAACCATGCAGCAATCTTCTTCTTCAAAGTGAAGCGGTAGCCATTTTCGTTTGAATTCAAAGTGAAGCGCAAGCCTTCTTCATGAAACAGTGGCATTTGTGTTATATCCAGTACTTTTGGAGCGGTTTAAAATAACTATTGGTGACCCAAAAAATAAGCGGGGCGGTAAATTTTGAGCGATGCTTGGGTATTCGTAGAATGTGGGAGCTTAAAATGATTTTGCGGCAAAAATGTGATTTTGAAAACTTTTAGGGTCATTTTGTAATTTTGGAAAACTTTGGGGGCATAATGTAAAGTATATTTTTTAGTGATGAAAAATAATAAAATGAGTGATAGTATATGTTTTAGTGACATCTAATTAAATTGATAGAGATTAGAATAAATTTGGGGCCAAAATGTAATTACACAAAGTTTGTGGACTATTTTGCAAATCCTAGAAAAAATGGTATGTGTGTCAAATTTTGGAGGATGGTTCACAATTTGGAACCACCTCCTACTTGGCTGTATGATGACTAATGAAATCTACTTATAAACTAATGGATGGATATTGTTAGGAAAATAATTGAAAAGAAAACAAAAAGGAAGAAAGGGAAAGAAATTTGGGTAAAGGAAAAAAAAAGAGCAAACAGTAAGCAAAAATAAAAATAGAGAGACAGGAATAGAGGAGAAGGAGAACAGTCGCTCAGGCAAGAAAACAGGGGGAAGAAAAAGATAGAGAAGGAAGAAATTGAAGGAAATCGTTCATGGTTATTCCTGTTTATCTGTTAGTGTGAGTAATTTCCATTTTTGTGTGCGTAATTGCCCATTCAATGTGTGTTCATTGTGTATAGGCTGTGTAAAGATTCAGGTGAGTGTACTGTGTATGATGGTGTCTATGTGTGTGCGGTGGTGAGTCTGTGTGTGAAAGGATATCAAGGCTGCCTAACAGCAGTGTAGGTGCAGTGGGTGTGTGTTTACTAGGTGTGCATCCGTGGGTGTGTGAGTGTTACTACAGGGAGGGGAAGGGAGAGCAGTAGCAGGGGCTACTTTTTAGTGTCATGAAAGTGTGTGTGTGTGTGTGTGTTTCATTTGTGTGGGTGCATGATTTTCTATGTGTGTAATAGGTATGCAAGGGTATGTAGTGCGTGAGGTGGGTTTCAGTATGTGTGTTCATGTGACAGGGTGTGTATGTTCAGGTATGGGGTTGTGTGTGTGTGTGTGTGTGCATTATATGTTTGATTTTATGTTAGGGTGTGTTTTATAGGTGGTATAATGTATATTTAAGGGTTTTAGTGGATCTTTGAAGGAGTGGCCATGTGCTTCGACAATGAGGGAGAGAAAAGGTATAACCGTATAAGACAAGTGGTGTGTAAATAAGGTGAACTAGTGTGCGTTGCAATCTGAATAGTGACTGAAATTGTCACTAGGGGGGGGGGGATAGGTTAGGTTAGCAATTTTGTGCAATGTTTATAAATAGCTAGGATCATAATCTGACAAAGTTTTGAGAATTTTCAGTGTCTGCAAATAATGCTAAATTAGGGCATCGATTAAAAAGAATTAGCGAATTATTTAGCATAGCAAACCAAGCTATCTTTATCTAAAAATTTTAGGAAAATCTTATTTTACTGAGATGTTTCAATATTTAAAAATTTGTCCATTTCGAGGCTAATAGGTATTTTTCACGAAAGTAGCTTTGAGCATTTGATCTGGATACCGGTTCGGAATTTTCAGGCAAAAATTTTTTTAAATACTTTTTAGCCCAAAAATAGCTTTAGCATACTTAAAATAGTGTTTTAAAATATTTGTTTTGGATTTTTCGGTGCCAAGAATCCCCAGGGGTATTTTGGTAATTTTTTACTCGGAGGGGTATTTTGGTAATTTTACCTATAAAAGGTATTTTTGGTAAATTCACATATGGTAAGGATATTTTAGTGATTTTACTTACGAAAATGCAGTTTTGGTGATTTAAGTATGAGAGGGGCGCTTTTGGTAATTTTACACATAAGAGACATTTTGGTAATTTTACATAGTCGATGAGTGGGCTATTCTGGGAGTATACGTGAGTCAATATTGAATTTATAATATCGTGGTGTATACTGTATACTAGTAATTGAATTATTCTGTTTAGGTTAAAGTAACAGACTTTCCGGTTAGACTAGCTTTGCTTCGGATCTAGGTAAGAGTTTCTATCTAAACCCCGGGTAAAGATTCTTATCTGAACCCTAATTTGGATAACTGATGTTCATAAGTATGCTTTCGATTTGCATAAAGCTATTGTCAAACACTGAGATATGCATTGATATCAGAATGTTATTGCCAAGCAAACCCTAATATTGAACCTGGAATCAGTCGTTTGGAATTTTTATCGATACTCACCTTGTATCACATGCTGAGCAAATTCAATAATTGTTTGTATTCATCCTTCTGAATTGTTGTGCATAAATTCGATAAATGTTCAATATCGTTCTTGCTATTTGTTTGTGACAATTCTTGTGTTGAACTTTTGTGTTTAAATTTGACAATTGTTCACGATCATTCTTGCTATTTGTTTGTGGTTATTCTAGAATTTTGAGTGATGAATTATATCAGTATGTTTAATTGTTATTGAAACCTTAATTGTTTCGGTCATTTGTATTCATCTTAGTGCTCATTTTATTACATGTTAAGCGGTGAATTTCTTGTTGATTCAGTGACTGTTGTTTCTGTGTTGATCCTGGGAATTTGTTCATTGGAGAGGCGTTATAAGGCTGGTTTGTTCCTGCGTGGATCGTAGGCTAGTACCTAAATGGACTAATACCGTACATCATGCATGTGTACATCTGTGCATTGTATGAATGGCATTGTTTCTGCTCAAGATCAACATCTCTGAATTTGTTTGCATTCTTACAATGATTGTTTAAGAATGATGTTCAAATGAATGCCTTGTTATCTGATTGAAGGGGATCAAGTGAAACTCTTCCCCATATTGTGATCGGTGTTCAAATAAATGTCTTGTTATCTGATTGAAAAGGATCGAGTGTAACTCCTCCCTAGATTGTGATCAAACTGTTTGTGATTGTCTGAAGCCCTTTCGCTATTTCCCTTGAATTATCAGTGTTTGTTTTGAAACCCTTTAGGAAAATCATCATGGTTTTCTAAAATGATGGCTTTGAAATGATATGCAAATTGTTGTGTTGGTATTTGGTTATAATTGTTAATGTTCGTTTTGAAACTGGAATGATTGTTAATGTTTGTTTTAGTATCTGCCTAGGATTGTCTTTGGTCATTTTTGGTATACACTTATGACTGATTATGATGGTTTTGGAATTTATCAAACTGTTCATGAATGTCGAAATATGGATTCTTTTGAATCGTTTTGCAATTCCTTCGGTTGACCTTGTACGACCATACTGAGCTCTCAAAAGCACACATTTCGTTTGATTCCCTACTGCATGTGAATTGTTGTAGAATGCTCGGGAATGGTTTAGAATCCGTGTGAGATTCCGGTAAGCCCACCACCACTGTATAGTCAGAATCCTGCGTGGGTCGGTACTGTTAACTTGTTCTATATGAACTCGGATTTGTAAAAAGTTTAAGTTGAATAGTTTAGGTTAAGCAGTTTCGTAATCTTGAAATGTTGAAGAATTTGAGTTGATCGCTAGTTAGATGCTTTGAAGTGTGTGTCATTAAACAGGATTTGACAGGTTTGAGGTGATGTGGTAGGTTAACATTCCGGGAGTTCGGGTGACGGAACTCCGGATTTTCGGGATGTTACAATTTGTCACTTCATTCACTGGCTGAAATAAGAAGACACCATTGGATAAAATCAACGGTTGAAACCGTTGTGAATTTTTTAACCAAAAATGAATCAAAATTCATACCGTTGTTGATAGCTTATAGGGAGAGCATCTCGTCCTTTTCACTTATGATCTCCAGAAGGTGCATGGTTACGTTAATTCAATTGAGAGAGCTTTTTAATTCTTTGACTTCATTCCTGTGTTGGCAGATTGGTAAAGACAACAGTTCAGTTTTTGTTTTCCAATTGAACCTTTGGAAACCAACCATCACCTGTTGAAAGAGGTGGGTCTGTCTTACCTATATGGCAACATCAGATTGAAGAAATGGCTAAAGATAAGTCGCAAAGTGGAGTTTGTCACCATCTTGTGCAATGGTCATTTCGACCGTTGGCTGTGCAACGGTCACCGCTCACTTGTGACTTCTTGAAGAAGTGTTATGCCTCTTCAGAACCAGACGCTGCTAGTGATGGGTATATATATATTGTATCCATTTTTTCAAGAAAGAGAGTTCCTTTTTAATAGCCTTCCGAAATTGCTTACACATATAGAATATTAGTTTGTGAAAAAATTTCAGATTGTTCTCTTAGTCTTCCTAAATCTATTTACTACTATTTCACAATGATTTTTCGGAGATCGTCGATATTGTCATTCACAGTTCTTTTCAAGTTTTGTTGTATCCTGGGAACGGATTTTCCTGCAACTCATTCGCAAACTTTATCTTGAGTTTGAACAAATAAAGTTCTAAAGAAAATGTCTGTAGATACGCCTCAAAGCCTTTTTTTTCCCTTCCATTTCCCTACAATTGTTCTCAACAGGTGAAATACTGTGAGGGTGTGGATAAGTTAAGAAACTATATGTTTTTCTTCTCTTTGACAGGTAGACTATATTGTTATTGGTCACAAGAAGATTGATAACTAGTATATATAACTACAAGTCGAAATGCTAAATAAATATATGGATTATAGGAATGAAAGGAGCATGGAAACTAATCGAGGCAACCTAAGCGGAGCTTGAGGACTAAGAGTGGTGTGGGGGCAAAAGCGCAAGGTTAGTATACGGATGACTAGGGGCGGACCTTGATTATGTGCCGGCAGTAATTAAGTGACATTATGACTTTATAATCATTGAAAAAAAACTTATAATAATTCAAACCCTTCATTTATCGCTCAAAGGTGCAACTAATGATTCTGGTTTAAGTTTACACAAATGCTTGATCATCACGTTCCGTTGAATTCAAAATAAAACATAGTGTGATGCCAAAAGAACTAAATGGGTCTTGCTATCGAATCGGACATTCGATTATTGAATCGAGCATGCTCCTCCATCACTCTCTTGTGTGGAGGGTGTAGGCATTATCGATACCTTGCCCCCTTTGACAATTTCTATTCTTATATACTTTTATATTGTTAGGCCAAGTTATGGGCCCTTTGGATCCATACTCACCATCCCTAAATTTCTTTTGCTTGGGCCAGGATCGCTGCCATCGATGGCATTGGGAATAAACCATCCTGATTCATTAGGATGGTTTGATGTTAAGCCATTGGACTGTCCTAAGACATTTTCCAATCTCATCGGGGAGACATCTGCCTTTACTACTTCCTCATAAAGGGATGATTTTCCCTTTTGTGCCCTCCTATCCACCATTTTGGCGATAGGTGCAGTCTGTCGTTGGATTTCTTCCAATAGATCCCTAACCAAAATATGCCCAAAGGAGTTGTTTCCTTTGCCATTTTTTTCATTTCCTCCATGAGTTTAGATTGTTCTTGATTATTAGCAACCTTACTAAAATCCAATGCTTGGTTTTGTAGTACAGTCATCATTTGAGAAACCATATCGGTAAGTACCAGAGTCGATGAATTGACTTGATCCGCCAGTTAGTTTAACGTTAGGTTATTTCCATCAGGTATGTTGAAGGTTCCAGTTGCATTTTCTGCATTGGTGTCAATACTTTCATTAGTATTAGCACCAATTGAACTTTCAAGGTTAGGAATATTGACTCCATTCGAACCGTTGGCGGCAAGATTGACTCGTGCTTCTTCATTGTTATTGACGATATTGTTCTCGGTGCCATTGTTGGCTCCACTGATCCTTGCATCATTTCGCATCATTTCTTGTACTAGGCATGTTTCCTTTTTAAATTAAAGTGTCCCACTGGGCATGCCAATGTTTGTGCTCGATGGCAAATTACTTTTAATCTGGTGTTCTTTTCAGTCTCTTGTCCGCGGACTTCTCTAAAACCGAAAACTCTTGATAAAATGAGAATAACTATAACAAAAACTTTGATTAATTGGCTAATCATATAACAGACAGCGCACCCACATCGAATGGTAACTTGTACTACTAGGTCGACTGACACAAAAAGGACATAAACCTCAATCGATAAAGGGCAGTAGTACTACATAAAAAAACATGCTTAAAGTAAAGAAAAAGAAAAAAGTGAGATTTGATATCAAATCGATTTGTTTGAGTCTGATGATGATCCCCTCTCTGTCCTTTTTCCTCCCTCTTTTATCTAGCCTTTTATCAAGAAACTGTTCGCTTCAACCTTATCGGCTTTGATTTCAAATGAGATTATGTATGAACTGCCTGTAATCGTTGCTATTGATCTGATCAACAGACGTGTTGATTTTGACGATTTATCTTCTATCTGATCTTTCCACGTGTCGTTTTTTTTCAGACAATACGACCCCACGTCCTATGGGAATTTGAACCGTAATGAAACACTGCTCCCATCATTATCTGATCCGCCGTAAACCGCCATTAGTAACAGTGGTGCATTAAATTTAATCTTCCATTCATTGTCTTTGTCCATGTGTCCACCATCTATTGGCTGTTAAAATTACTTGTCAACAGGTTGGGTCGAAGAACTGTTGCTCGGATACAAGATGGTTCCGAAATGGGTCCAACATGGGTTGGATCAGAAACAGGGCCGGCTTTAATTTTTTTTACTTTCTTTATGCAGTTACTGGTCTCATCAAGAATGTATTTCCAACCCCATTATATTACAAATTAAAAAAATACGGTATATTGCATACTAAAACTACCAATCCTTGTTCACAAAAGGGAAGACATTTCTTTTACATAATTGAAGCTTTATGAAAACAAAAACATGACAATCTTTCACATTCGAAACCACATAGCTAATGATGTTTCAATAGATCTAGACAAGAAGACCCCAGGGCCAGCTAATCTTTTCCCGCACCAGCCATGAGCTTTAAGCTTGAACTTTATGCTGAACGAACAAGTGCTCAGATCATCCAAGTAGGACTGTCTGCTACTCAAAAGTATGAAAAAAAAATCAAGGTGAAAGTCATCAAGGTAATCAACGAGAGAAACCTAGAAAACAAGGAAGAGTTACATATGCCACCTCCAAAATGGTGCAGGGATAGAAAACTCATACTTGTGTTTTGCATTACCTTAACAGATTGCAGCTCTGGCGACCTAGCAAGTAAAGATCTTATAAAAAAAAATCCTAACACGAGAAACAAGCGTGGTATATCCATTACCTCTTTGGCTCCATTTTGTGAATAAATGACAATACAACATCTCTTATTTCAACAAGCATCTCATGTTCTCTAGAAGCACCTGCTTAATGGCTGCAGCCAAAACCTGCAGCATTGCAATTCATATGATATTTCAGTTTTCGCAATGTAATGCTACCATCGACCTTCAACAATCAATGCACAGTTTGAACATACTACATAGTCTTATTTTATCCTAGGTCATTTATTGAAAATAGATGCTGCAAAGATAGTAACATTATCAGAGTCCTAATAAGATTGTATAACTATTTTCAATCGACTTCTTTAACTTCAGAATACTCGACACTGTTTTAAATAAAAGCATTTGGACATGGTGAAATGACTCCTTTTCATGACCTGACACTAATAGCATCTTCTATAGGAGACTGAATTCATTGTTGCATGAGCTTCATCGAACTCCAAAGTATCCTCAGGCGTAGTCAACATTTCAAAAAGAGAAATTTAAACTATCACTGATAACACGAAAACAAGTGCAAATATCCATTATGTTCAATGAAATAACATGCTTCTCATAATCAGACAATATCACTAGCCTATTTTTAAACGATTTTGTATATAACTCGGTAAAAAAACAAGGACAGAAGAACTTGGCACTATTAATAGGCCTAACTACCTGGCGATATACTCACGTATGTGAGATAATGCCCTCACTAATAACAGCGATAGTAGATGACAAGTTACAATGTCGTTGCATTCTATTCATTCCAAAGGATAGTGAAGTGAACCTCAAAGGACAGAGATTTTGAATGAATCGATAATACGAATGAAACTCCCAGTTAGAGAGCGATTTAGGCTTAACCTAAACCCATTTGATTTTAATTCAGATAATCCTCCAAGCTACCAACAAATCTGATCCATCGATCAAAAATAAAAATTGTTAACTATCATCTTTGGTACAAACCAATGGAGAGCTTAACTTTTAAAGATCTTATTTGTAAAGTTGAATGTAGAGAATAACAAAAAAAATTCTACGGCTACAAACAAGGAAGGATGTAACTTATGGCTAACTTCTCAATAGATAACACTTGGAGGATTTCAGATGCACATATTAAGTTATGGAGAAATATTTCAAAAAGAATGAAGCGACATATTCTGAACTTGAAATCTTAGTTCATTCTCATTCAAAAGAAATGCCAAAAAAAAGGTAGTTATAAAACGCAAGTGCTAATCACTAGAAAGAATCAAACCCATTTAGACAAACCCATCATGCCAAAACAAAAGCAGAAACACGAATAATCACAAAAAACCAAATTACACAAACCCAACCAAAATCGTATGAACAAGAGAGCAAGATAAGACAATAAGTTTAGTTAACTGATACTTGATCTGAGAGAAAAGAAATTTAGGATTTAGGAGCGAGAGAAATTGGAATAGAGGCTGCTGACAATGAAGAGAGGAACTGCCGGTGACGGGGAGAGGAACTGAAGCTGACGGAGAGAGGGACTGCTGGCGGCTTAAAAAGCCGCTCGTGTGATGGAGAGAGAGGCTCTTTCAGAGATGATGGTGGTTGTCACGGTTGAAGGCGCTGCTTGGATTGAAAACTAGCAGAGATGAATCGCATGCGGTGGGGAAACCCGCTCCGATTACGGAGAGAGCCTCTGCCAGAGATAGTGGTGGTTGTCACGGTCAGATCCTTGAAGACACTGCTTTAATAGAAAACCAACGGGTTGAAGTGTGAAGTTTGATATTAGGATTTTTTGCTTTGTTTATATAGCAATCTGTTTAGACCCGCTTGCTTGAGTCGCCTACGCCACTCTGACCCTTGTTAATATGAGCAACCCAATTTTGGCCCCCGGATCGAATCACCCATCCCACAAATTTGCTCGGGTTGACCCCCTGAGGCCAAAAACAAATGGATTGGATTGGATTGAATTGTATGGGTTGGGTCATATTTTGCCAGCCTTAGCGATGGTGGTGTGGTGGGAGGATAATGATGATCATGGGTGCGTAATGGATATGTTAATGGCATGGGTAAAGACACATTCTGAAAAATCGACATAAGCCAAAATCGTTAATAATGTCCCAAACTAGATGGGGAAGTAGACACATTTTGGATATGAGTGTTCTACTTTTAACAAAGTGATAATTGACTGTAGTCAATGCTTAAATTTAGGATATAAGTGACATTTTTCTTTGGAAAAGTGGGTTATATCTTTCCAAGATTATAATGTTCTGTATAAGGCTATAAAAGAACCGAAGGGTCCATGAACAACTCGTGGTTTGTTACCTGAAGACCTCGTTTATGGTTATTTGTATAACATATAGAGATAGATCCATTTTAGTCCCTCGTACTTTACCCTTTTTTTTTAATTTTGATCCCTGTCTTTTAAGATCGTCGAAACTGACCCATGTACTATTATCCATCATCAATTAAGCCCCTCCATCATCTTTTTCGGTCCAAAATGACCATGTGACAGCCACGTCGTCACTTTTTTGGAGGTATTTTTATCCAACTCGTTGCCCTAAACAAATTTTCCAATTTCTCTCTCTCTCTCTCTCTGTCTCTCTCTCTCTCTCTCCCTATATATATATATAGGGAGCTGATCCGTTGATAGCGCTAGCAAAATGGGGTATTTTGCTAGCGCGATCTGGCCGTCCATCTTGAAAGATGGACGGCCCAGAACCCGCCTCTTTCCAAAACTGTCAGCCGTCCGCCATACAGTCTCGCGGACGGGATTTTTACCTTTTTGCCCTCCTCCCATGTCCGCGAGACTGTCTCGCGGACGACTTTCGGTTCCTGACATGTGTCAGGAAAAAGGCGTCCGCGAGACAGTGTAGCGGACGCCCTCTAGGCTGACACATGTCAGGACCTGTCCCGTCGGTCTCCTAGAAAGTCTCCTATCAGAGCCCCGAGAACTGTTCCCCTTGGTATCTGTGACATCAGCAGTGTCCGCTTTGTGGGAGCTCTCCAATGTAGCGGACGGCGTCCCTTCGACCACTCTCTCCTGCTATAAATATTAATCAAATCGGGCTATATATATTAATGTAGCGGACGGCCCCGCAGAATTCCCACCTCTCCATCACTTAGTTTTTTTTTTGGTTGTTTTCTCTATGTCCGCTATACTATGTAGCGGACGGCCCCAGTCTCTATGTCCGCTATACTATGTAGCGGACGGCCCCGCAGAATACCCACCTCTCCAACACTTAGTTTTTTTTTTGTTGTTTTCTCTACGTCCGCTATACTATGTAGCGGACGATAGACTGTCCGCTATATAGTATCACAGATATAGATTCCAAAAACAAAAAAATAGTGTTGGACCAGAAAATGGTTGGCACGGACCAGACATTTAGTTCCGACCTTCCCGAACCCGGCCTAAGCGGAGGCCTTATATCCGCTATATTGTAGAGCTAGACTTTGTTGTGCGCTATATATAGAGCTATACAATGTAGCGTAATGTAATAAATTGGCGCCCGTAATGCAGTTTTAATAAATTGAAATAAATTAGCGCCCGAAGACTTGTTTTAGCGACATAGTAGGTTAATGCTATTTTAATAAACTGACACCCGAAGACTTGTTTTAGCGACGGAATCAACAATCTCAATAACAAAAATAATGTACGATTCACAATCAACGATCTCAATATATCAAGGCAACAAAAAAAGGCACAATTAAGCAAGAAAAAATTTGGAAACATAATGAACAAGAACATAAATTTTTTTATTATAATAATAAACTAGGCTTCACAAATGGGGTACGAAAGTTTTTCACAAGCGCTCCGATCAAAGATTACAACTTGAAATCCCACCACCCAAGGTGTTCGAACACTACAAAGTCCCCGAGTTCGAGGCCATGCTGGCGCACGAAGACGTTCCAACCCTCTGCGAGTTCCTTTTTTTGGGATCGGCCGGGCTTCAGCTTGATTTCAACCTGCCATGCCCCCTTGCGGTTATATAATCTTGCACTATCATGAATTGTTATAAATTGATTGGTAAATGCTTCCGGTATGTCCTACCAAACACAATACAAAAAATAGGTTAGTTTTGGTTAAGAAAAATAAAAGATCAAACTTTTAACACACGAAAATACAGAGAAAGAGAAAGAGAAAGAGGGATAGCCTACAAGTTCATGCTCAAATCCCGGCATCATGACTTTGAAAAAGTGTTTGCCTACCAGGTGCAAGTTGCCAATATAATCGTAGGCGTAGGTGGTCTTCGATCCAGAAGCCATCGAGATCGGCGTTGAGGGGAGGACGATGGTGTCGCCGGAGATGTGGGTCACCGGAGATGAGGGTCGCCGTAGATGAGGTAGCGGCTTGGGTTAGATGTGAGAGAGAGAGAGAGAGAGGGGACGCCGTCCGCTACATTAATATATATAGCCCGATCTGATTAATATTTATAGCAGGAGAGAGTGGACGAAGGGACGCTGTCCGCTACATTGGAGAGCTCCCACAAAGTGGACACTGCTGACGTCATAGATACCAAGGGGAACAGTTCTCAAGGCTCTGATACGAGACTTTCTAGGTGACCGACGGGACAGGTCCTGACATGTGTCAGCATAGAGAGCATCCGCTACACTGTCTCGCGGACGTCTTTTTCCTGACACATGTCAAGAATCGAAAGTCATCCGCGAGACAGTCTCGCGGACATGGGAGGAGGGCAAAAAGGTAAAAATCCCATCCGCGAGATTGTATGGCGGACGACTGACAGTTTTAGAAAAAGGCGCTATCTGGGCCGTCCATCTTTCAGGATGGACGGGCAGATCGCGCTAGCAAAATACCCCATTTTGCTAGCGCTATCAACGGATCAGCTCCCATATATATATATATATATATATATATATATATATATATATATATATATATGCTGATCCATTCCGTGCGAGATGTGAACGGCAAAATCTGGCCAACCCATCAGGCCAAAATGGATGGCCAGATCGCGCGGGCAACTCCCCAGAAGTTGCCCGCATGAGCAATAGATCATGACCCTACACACACACACATACACACACACACACACATAGGTCGTGATCCATTGCTCGCGCGGGCAACTTCGCGCAGTTACCCACGCGATCTGGCCTGATGGGTTGGCCAGATTTCGCCGTCCACATGCGCGGAAGTTGCCCGCCCGAGCAATGGATCAGCTCTCATATATATATATATATATATATATATATATATATATATATATATATATATATATATGTGTGTGTGTGTGTGTGTGTGTGTGTGTCCCTTTTCTCTCTTCCACCGCCGCCACCACAACCCCTATACACTCAACTACCAACACTCCCGCCTACCATCACACCACCCCCTCGTCGTCGCCACCCCTAACGTCCCACTAACACAACTGTCAACCACCTCCCAACATTGTGCCTCACCACTCACTTTCTGTCCTTTCTCGCTTTTCTTTCTTCCATCACCATAACTCAAGACCACCATACCACTCTCATCTACTATCGCGCACCTGCCACTTCCTAACGCCTTACTGTCGCCACCTCCAACATCAGCACCATCATTAACCTAGCCAAACACCCCCCCACCACCATCACTAATTTGGTGCCCCCATTAGATTTGCAACTAGTTCTCAATTGAAGATTCTTAGGTTTTGTTGGGATTTCAATTTCTCTTAGTTAGTAGTGGTGATGCCAGATATGGTGCAAATGGTTGTCTTTTGGTGGATATTGGTGGTTGGATTGGATGAGCGGTGTGGAGGGAGGACCCGAGAGTGGCGATTTGGTGGAGGAGGGAGGAGATGTTGGGGTCTGTTCGTCTTCTTAGTATATTGGATAGTGGTGGTGTTTTGTTTTGAAATTTTAGTTTTGTTTGGCGTGACTTAATAGAAATGCCCTCAAAAGTGTTACCACGTGTCTATTAGGTGATCCCTTTGGACAGAAAAATGTAGCAGGTGGACTTATTTGATGACGACGAATATTACATAGACTGTTTTCAATGATTTTAAAAGACAGGGACCAAAATAAAAAAAAATAGGTAAAGTACAAGGAACTAAAATGGAATTATTCCACATATATATTCTGAACATTAACAACTTTTAAAAGCTTATTTATTAAACGAGTCGAGCATGAATATCTCAAATTGTTCCCAAAGTCTGGAAAATGAATAAAGTATAATTTGTTTAAAGCTTGAACATCTACAAAACCCATAAAAATTAAGTTTAAAGCCTGTAGGCCTTAGAATTAACTAGCTGAAAAAAAAGTAAATGCTACTTTGGAACCCGCACATTTCCTACATAAAGTCCAAGCCCAAGTCCAGGCTGGAATCCTAGACTCCTTGTGCAACCAAAAAGCTCTATCTAGGTAGAAAACCTTAAGTACTCTAACTTTTACAGAGCACTTACCCTCCCCCCCCCTTTCTCTCTCGCGTCAAACTTATAGGCTCGTGGTCGTGCTTGCGAGTGCCTGCGTGCAAACATACACACTCGCGCTCGCACTCACACACATGTGTGTGTGTGTGTGTGTCTCTCTCTCTCTCTCCCTCTCTCTCCCTCTATGTGTGTGTGTGTGTCTCCCTCTCTCTCCCTCCCTCTCCCTTTCTCTTTCCCCCCTCTCTTATTGCTCTTTCAGAAACTCACAAATACATGCACACATAATCTCTAGAGCCATGAGAAAGATCTGATCTGGGATTGGTTGGACATCCTCTCCCTCTGATCTTTGTCAGGATCCATAGTTCTACTCTAATTTCTTTGAATACAACAAATTTGGTCAACGACATGGTCTTTATCTGTCAATCATTTCAAGTACGGTAGTCGGAATAAGCCTAATCCAGCCCGAGTTATATGGTAACGAAGTCGAGTTAAATTCAAACAACAAGATTTGACTCGTAATGAACACGAGCAGAGTTTAATTACTCCGGTGAATATACAAACCGAGCTTAAACACACCCTTGTTTGACTCAAATTCAGTCCATATAGACCCTAGCTCTGCAATTATTTATTTCCCTTTAATACTAGAGGAATCCTTGAACAAGCCCCGTGCATTAGATGTGCTCTATGACTAGTCACATGAACCAAAGTGTTAACTTCCACTATATCCTGTTCATTTTTTAATACTAATAGAAATATATAGAATCAAGGAAATTGCCAAGCATACGAATTACATCAAGCCCATAACGGGCAATAGACATACATACATGGGTGACAACTTCATCCGATAGGCATCACAATAGGGTAACTAAAATACAAAGAAAACGCATGCAAAAGGATAGCAAACATAATATAAAATCTTACAACATATGAATAGAAGCAATTTTTTTTGTTGGGATCACATCAATAGCCATAGAAAATCCATGCATCTTGACACTTGTCTTGCACGCCCCATGCCCCAAGAATGCCATGCATGGCTACGCACATGCACAAGAAACACGCATTACCGCTGTAGAATCAAGTTTCCCATCACCGTCATTCTAGTCCGCCGCCCCTGCCGCCGCTTGCAGTGTTAGAGCGCCCACCACCAATAGACTAATAGACCACCTTATCCAACCACGAAACACCACCGTCACCCGCACCTCCAAACCTCGAGGCCTCGAAAAATAAACCACCAACCCAACACCACGCCAAGGCTCCTCAACACCAATGCGAGAATGCCATGCACCCAGCCATCATCCCTACCACCCGAAGCCCATAAAAAATTCTTCCACCACCTCAGCAGCATACATCCACAAATCCAATAGACTTAACCTTTTCGTTAAAAGAAGGGGGAGGGGTAGGGCGAATAGAAAAGAGAAAGAATCCTTTCTTAACAAACTCACCAACCTTCTCCCACCCGGCTGCGCCACCATGCCCGCCAATCGAAATGGAGATCCCACAAAAGCTACCTAGCACACCAACATTGCTAGAAATTTCGGCCACTAATGTCGCACCGAGAAAAAGATCTCAACCGCACACCTCATGCTCCGAGGCCATAGATCTAGCATCACACCCAATGTCCATGAATAGCCCATCTTGTAGCCACACGTCTAGCATCGAAAACATCAAGCATGCGGAGATTCAAAGACAAAAGGAATGCATGCATGCACACACACACACACACACACACACACACACTTTAACCACACAAAGGAAATCCCACACTACCACGACACCGCACGTTGGTGGAGACCTACAGTGGCAATGAAGATGTTGAGTGTCAGGGGAGGAAATAACGGTTTTTCAGGGGGCGAAAGAAGCCTACATTTTACGCTTGATCATTTGAATCAGTTAGTTCTTCTTTTGTGATTCCAAAAAAAAAAAAACATGAAACAAGTACTTCAAAAATTATGCAAAGTTAATTTGCTTATGTTTTCACAAACATACCCCCCCTAACACACACACACACACATGCCCATATATCTCTTCTTTCTTTTTTTTAATCATATTGAAAAGAGTTGGTGTTGTTCATATAAGAAAAAAATGTGATATTCTTCAAATAGTCAAAAGTACTATTTGTTAAACTGGTGTACGGCTTAACACAATAATGTTCCAAGCAATACAAAATCTTTTTATTATAGAAAGTAGGGGCCTTGGTTATATCATTGCTTGTCTAGAAGAGGCTTTTCTTCTACAAGAAAGAATTTACTTCTAGTTTGTGTGCTACATGCATGACGTTGTATCGCCAGCCAATTCCTCATCTTTCTTTCTTTCTTTCTTGTGCCACTCGCGGGTATGCTCCCAAATCAGCCAAACGTAGCAGCAGAGATGTTTTTCACTAAATCATGTTTAGCAACAAAGCTACAAATGGGCCCAACATTGTTCATAAAGTGATGACCAATGTCAAGATAAAGTCTTCAGACAAAGAGAAACTGAAATATGAGCTACTTATTTGAATGCATGTTGCTAGCCCATCCATTATGCACCTTTCACCGCTTTTAGGTCTCCCTTCACAATAATCAAAAAATATTTAATGGTTAAAGTTCAAAGCTACCAATTTAGTCAACCCGGAGCGGCATGCCCCATGTCACTACGGCACCTCCATCACCAAATATATTCCAAGTGTTGCAATCAGTGCACCGATGCCTTCGCCTTAGAGGTTGGCTATAGCCTACTTCCAAGGGGCTCCTTCTCTTCACCCCGTGGTCTCTTTTATGCTTAGGGGCTCCTTGCCTCACCCCTTGGTCTCTCCTCTCTTTGGGGGCTTGTTGCCCCTCACTTGGTCTCTCATTTCCCTGGTAGCTGCTTGCTCCATAACCTCCGGGATCATGTTTGAGCACCATAATTCTAGTGTGCGCCCCTACGTCACCACGACGCTACGTGCCCCCGGTAGTGTGCCCTTTGTTGTGTAGCTTGACTATGCTCAAATGCCATCTCCGTGCTATGTGCCCCCAGCACTACAGCGTTCTTCGTGACGCTGAACGGTGCCCGAGCATCTTCTCCTCTGATATGTATCACTGGCACCATTTCCCCCATCGAGCCCATGCACTGTCGCCGTGTCATGTACCCCTACGCATCTCTTAGTGACTGCATCGCCTCTAATGAACATGCCCTGGCAGCACATCACACCCATGAGCCATGCCACTCATACAGTTTTATCTACAACCACTCTCTTACATTGCCACGCCATTGGTCCAGTCCTTCACCATATTTTTCACACCTCGACTTGGTCGTGGAACATGGTTTGATTGGCTTTCCAAAGCATGCAGCATCCCTGAGGGTAGGTGACACCTCTGGCACACTACCCTAGGGTGCTTTGACTGCTCCAGCATGAGGGACTCCGCTCCTGCCAAAGTAGGGGACTCCTTCAAGCTTCAACCCTTTGTTAGGGGACTAATTCAGGACAGTATATTGGCACGCTCTGATTGCTCCAGCGCAAGGACTCACAACAGGTTAGGCAAAGTCCCTTGGGACACTATCTCTACCAGGGAGCTCTGAGTTCTCCGGCACGAAACTTTCCCCCCGGCTGGTAGGCGACTCCTTAAAGCCACTACCTCAACCCTTTGTGTAAGCGACTCTTTAGGATACTATCTTGGCATGCTTCAAGTGCTCCAGCTTAAGGACTCATCGTAGGATAGGCGACTCCCGTGGGACACTATCTCCACTAGAGGGCTCCAAGTGCTCTGGCACGAGGGCTCCAAGTGCTCTGGCACCAGGGCTCCTCTCCCGTTACATGGGCAAATTTTCTTGGACACTACCTCGGCCCGTCAGGTAGGCAACTCATTTGGGACATTACCTTGGTTCTCTCCGCGTGCTCTGGCATTAGGACTCATCGCGGAGTAGGTAAATCCCAGACACTATGTCAGTTAGGGAGCTCAGAATGCTCTGGCATAAGGACTCCCTTCCGACTAGGTAGGCGACTACTCTGGGACATTACCTTGGCTTGTCGGGTAAGGGGCTCCTCCGGACATTCCCACCATTGTCGGGTGCTTTACGTCTCTGTACAGCCATGTTGGACTTAGCTCAGGCTTTGTTATGGCCACATTGGCACTGTGTGAAACATAATCTTTGCATGTAGATAAAGCAAAGCTGTACATCACAGGCGGGGTGAATATGTGATCCGATAATTCATGGAGCACTAACATTTATTATGTCCCTTGGTTAAGGTGTCACTTTAAGGGAGAGCCATGGGTCACTTGATGATATCACCTTTCCAGCTCATGTAAATAGGGGGCTTGAGAATTCATTTTCATAAGAAAAAAACTTATTTTCACATTTAACTTTTTTACACTAGAACTTTTGAGCTCTCAAATTTGGAGATAAACACTTTGAACTTTAGACCTTTACTTTTAATCTTGACTTTGAACCCTGACTTTGGAGCTGAGCATTGGACTAATGACTCTCATAGCGTGTTCACTCTATGTCCTCGCCCTCGTAGCTCTGCCACTCTTACGTTCTATTTGGGAAGCTATGGTCTCTGCTTTTCCTCTACTCTTGCTCTGTTCTATATTTATATACTTGACAGCTAATTCAAATTGCACTCTATGTGGTACCTCTAGGTGTACAACCAACTCACTTTCTTGGCATAAATGCCAATTGAGATTTTTCTTTTCCTTTTTCCTCTCATAACCACTAATTGACTCCTTTCTTCTTCTTCTTCTCATTTTTATGTTTTAAATTGAAATAAAGGTCTTCACAAAATTTTTTTGAATATGGCCACAGTAATACTCTCGAACAATGTCAGGAAAAATCTTTACATAATTGAAGCTGTTTGCTGAAGTTTAAATCACCAATATAGCATTAGGCACAATTAGGCCCTCTTTTTTAAGTTTCTTTTTCTCGTTATGGTTTGTTTCTGAAGTAGGAGACCAGTTTCAGGAGTGGATATTGATTAAGGTACCATATATGTAAGGTTGTATACGAATCGAGTTCGAGCCGAACATAGGTGTGTTCGAGCTCGGTTCTTTTAAGTTTTGGTATGTTCGACGGCTCGAGTTTGTTTAGAGCCAAAATATCAATGTTCGAACTCGACCTGAGTTCGTGACTATGAAACGCGGGCTTGACTCGTTCAACTCATTTAACAATATGAGCCAAACACGAGTTCACAAACTCGGCTCGTATTTGTGTTTAGCTTCCAACCAAATCCTTGAATTGGTTCAAAAATCTCAAATCCTTTAAGCAATCAAACTATAACAAATCAAAATTGAAATACATAAGATACAAGGAGGGATACAGAAAAAAAAACAATGAAAAAGTGGTCTTGATTGATTGGCGATGAAGACATAGACGATGGAATGATTCATGGCCCTTGTGATTCAGCTCCCCTCTCCAAGTATTCGAGGTTGAGCCCCTGGCTTTGCGTCTTTGCTCCAAGTGGTCAGTAACCCTTCCATAGCTATCGATAGGAATTTTTATTTCTGTTGAGGCAGATTCAGGCGACGGGGAGATGTTGGCGTTGAAGACTGAAGATGACAGTATCGAAGCCGTGATGTCCATGTGTGAAGAGAGAGAGATGTGCAATCTGCCGATCTGTGAGGAAGATAGGTGATATGTGCGATCTGCCCTCACTCAAGCCAACCGATCTGCCCTCACCCAACGCAGCATCACTCAACAAAATCCCCAAAAATCATCCAATCACTTTCCTCTTTGCAAAATTTCCTCACTCTCTAGCCACCCAACGCACTTCGATCAAAAAATGTTGCTGATCCCACACTTCTTCTGCCGATTTGTGAGGGGGTGTGTGTTTGAGACGAGGAGGCGACATGAGAGCAAGTGCGGTTGTTTTAGGTTTAGGTTTTAGTTTATATAGTTAGGGCTTTTGAGATGTTGGGCTTCATAAACTGGACCATTTAGTTTTGATATATAATCCAATGGGCTCTTTGTTAATAAGTGGGCTTAGAGTTTTGGGCTAAGTGAATTTAGGGCCTACAGATTTAGATTTATATGATTTATGTAAATATTATACACTTAAATATATTATAATTAATTTATTATTTAGACGAGCCGTTTGTAAGCACGTTTGTGAACATTTTTGAGTGTTCATGTTCAGCTCGTTTATTAAACGAACTCAAAAAACTTGTTTATGTTCTATTCGTATATTAGACAAATGAATGTGAATGAGTGTTATGGAGAACGAACCATGAGCCGTTCGTGAACAGCTTGGTTCATTTACAGCCCTACTGATATATGTCAC
Organism: Escallonia herrerae; assembly: GCA_033070095.1. Lineage (NCBI taxonomy): Eukaryota > Viridiplantae > Streptophyta > Magnoliopsida > Escalloniales > Escalloniaceae > Escallonia > Escallonia herrerae. The sequence continues at coordinate 182,354 of JAVXUP010000988.1, read as the reverse complement.
TTTTAACTTATTGTTTAGGCGCTGAAAATTGGGATACCATCTTTTTTTTTTGTTAATTTGTTTATGTGAAGAGCTTCAAATGAAACTAGACTACCGACAATATTTTGTATATTTGTTATCTTTACTAACTAGCTACTAACATTTTAGTGAACTATATATACAATGTCGATATGAAATTTTCCTTCTATTTTGGCACATCTCTCTTGTAAACGTGATGGTCTTCTATTTGCAAATTACGTAAATAAAAAGAGTATAAATTAAGTAATCTTACACGAAATAACCTCTCTTTGAAAAGAGCATAAAAATTTACTCCATTCAAGGTTGTATGCTTTTGATGGTGACATGTCAAACTTCCTAGGCAGAACGGCGCCCCAAATTCCCCTCTTGCCATCTGTTTTTTTTATTCGAAACCTTCACCCATGAGAAAACTTGCATGATACTCCCTTCATCCCTAAAAAACTGATCATATTTTCTTTTGGGCCGTCTCACAAAAAGTGATCATTTCAAATTAGGAAAGATTCTGTAAGTATTTTTACATATTTACCTCTTTTATACTTTTTTTTATTATATTTCTTTCACCACATTTAATTCTCTACCAACTCATTTTTTCTCTCATGGCCCACAACTTTACACTTTTTTATTCTATTTCTCTATCTACATTTAACACTCTACCAGCCAATTTTCTCTCTCATTGGCTACTCTCTTCCCCCTCTCTCTAAAGGGTAAAATGGAAAAGACACACAATATATAACCTAAATCCTTAATATACGGGTAAAATGAAATGGATCACTCTTTAAGGGTAAGGGACAGAAGAAATACTACTTTATATTTGTTATCGTAAATGTCTATAAAATAATTACTCCTCGGAAAGAATAAAAAATTTATATTCCTTTCATGATTGTACGCTTTTGTCATGCTCGACAGTGAGAGTTCAAGCTTTCTAGGTGGGACGGCGCCACAAATTCTCCTGTTGCTATCTTTTTTTTTTTTTTCCCCTGTTCGACACCTTCACCCATGAGAAAATACTCTAGTGCTGCACATACTTGCATGATACTTTATATTTCTTATACTAACAACTTGCATGATACTTTATTTTCACTATTGAAAGTCATTTCATAGCTTGCCTGATCTTTTAAAATATTTCATCCTTGGATCCTCAAGTACTTAATTACATTAAGGCATAAATCTCTTGGAGGGTTATGCGGTCATTTGTTTTACTTGACAGCATGTGACTATAAATTCTTGGGAGGTAAAACATTTTCTGTTGCAAAAATAATCGCAGGAGCACTGAATTCAGGGTGCTGAGCTTGTTAGAAAATTGTAGTGGTTATCGTTGGCATAGAGAAAATGACAAAAAACGAAATAGCCGGTTGACAATTGAGACTCTTGGCTCTATTCTTTCTACCTGTCCCATACAGCTGAACTTATACTGAGCACATCAAAACTAGGAAATACTTTGGCTTCTATTCGAAATCTAGTAATATATATATATATATATATATATATATATATATATATATATATATATATATATATATAGGGAGCTGATCCATTGATAGCGCTAGCAAAATGGGGTATTTGCTAGCGCGATCTGGACCGTCCATCCCGAAAGATGGACGGCCCAGATCTTTTTTTTTGCGTTTTTTTAAGTACGTCCGCTACATTATGTAGCGGACAATTTTTTGACTTTTTTTGACAATAATACCCTTCGAGTCCGTCCGCTACATTATGTAGCGGACAAATAGACAGTCCGCTACATAATGTAGCGGACAAGTAGACAATATATTTTCTGACACATCTCTCTTTCACGTCAATTTCTCACTTTCTCTTGTCCTTTCTCTCTCTTTCTCTCTCTTCTTTTCTCCTCAGTATGTTTGGAACAAGCTCAGCATTCATCCTCCTGTATTGATTCAGCAACTATACCTTTTAACAAACAGAAATTCCAACTGAATGAGAGCAAACAAAGGAGCTAAGATTGGAAAGCTGGAATCCGTGGCTTTCAATTCCAACCGAAGCTCACCGCCTGACTCCTTTGAGCAGAATCCGTGGCTTTCAATTCCTCTGTCTACTCTGATAAACAATATAAACGCACACCCAGAGAGCTAAAAGGCCAGAAAACTCTTTCCCGAGGAAAGACTTGCCACAGTTTTCGGGATATGAAGCATATGTTTGTAGTATCAAGATGATAGGGTGGTGCTGTTCTCGAGAAAATAGAGGAAGAAGAAGAAGAAGAAGCTGTTTGGTTAGAAAGGTTCTGAATTCAGAGATGGGGTCAGAGATCCTCGCTGTCCACATCATCGTCGATGTCCCGGTGCCGCTTGTCCTTGTAGTCCTCCTTCAATATCTTCGCCCAGTCCGGTATGTTCACCGGCAGCGACGACGCCATCCCCCCGACCACCGCCTCAGCCCTCTTCACCGCTGCCAGCGGCTTCTTCCTCAAACTTACCACCGGTTTCCAGTAGTTCGGCGAGACACCGCCGTCGCCGACCGAGCTCCACACGTCCGATTCGTTGAGCTCCAAGCCCGAGTCTAGCCCGATGAAAAGAAAAGCAAAGCACATATGAGAAGAATTTATTCGGTTGTTGAAGAAGAAGCAAAGCAGGAATGGGGGAGTGGAGTGGGGACAGCGAGAGAGAGAGAGAGAGTCAGAACAGAAATGAGAAAGAAAGGACAGAGAGTGAGTTAGTCAGAAAGTCCGCTACATTATGTAGCGGACAAGTTTTCAGAGAGTATTTTTATCAAAAAATGGTCCGCTACATAATGTAGCGGACTGATTTAAAAAAAAGTCAGAACAGTAGTCTCGATAGTCCGCTACATAATGTAGCGGATGGGCACAAAGGGTATTTTTGTCAAAAAATTGTCCGCTACATAATGTAGCGGACGTACTTAAAAAAACGCAAAAAAAAGATCTGGGCCGTCCATCTTTCGGGATGGACGGTCCAGATCGCGCTAGCAAATACCCCATTTTGCTAGCGCTATCAATGGATCAGCTCCCATATATATATATAAGGTAAATATAAATTTTTGATTATCTTATTCTCATTACTAATTTTGTAATTATTATTAAGCATATAAATACGAGATTTCTCAATAAGTATTTTGATAGTTGTTGTTCCCGTGTGTAATGCACGGGATCAAAATTAGTTGAAATTAAAGAGTTACAACCATATATAGTGACAATTGATGATAATTTAAAAAGCTGAAAAATCTCTTTCTCCTTTTTCTTGGAACATTCAATGTGTTTCATTCTATTTTCGTTTTTTTTCCTTTTCCAGAGAGAGTATGACGCGAGGAAGTGTAATGGGGGACCAAAAGACATTAAAAAATTGACGGGTAATGTAAAATGATCCGGAAGGTTCAAGACATGAAAAATCACAAATATCAAAATTTTAAAGTTGTTCATCAAGATTCAGAAAAAAAAAAGGAATATAAATTTTAGAAAAGTAACTTCGTTGATATGTATCAGTCAATTGTCAAAGAAGAACTCGATTCTTTGTAGACACGAAAGAAATCTTCAAAAATTACATTTATATTCAATGGCTCCGCAATGTCTTTCTCAATGTGCACACTCAAGAATTGCGAGAAAATTAATATACATCTTGTTTTAGAGTTGAGTTTTGACCGTCTTTATAGCAAAAAATGCTGGTTCAATAGCTGCAGCATCACTCACTTTGAGTTAATCAAGAACAAATCACCAATATTGCATAAAAGATGTTTAACTAGTACATATACGTATTAGTAGTAGTAATGTCACTATTAAATTTTATGATGACAACAGTGGATGAATTATTTATATACTATAAGAATCTAAACATAAAAAAACTAACATTGATATATTCTTTTTCTCTTAATTTGGAACTTGAAATAATAAATACGGAATAATGGAAAGAGAAAGACATGTAACAGCTCAAGGCACAAAAAGTAAAAAAACCCAAAAAAAAAGTAAAAATTAAGTCATTAATATTACAGCATAATTACTCTTTTCATAAATATATCAAATACAAATACCTACTATATGAAAAGTAAATTAAACTTTTTCCTTTTTTTTTTTAAATGTGAAGGGTCACTGTGGTCTCCCGGCTCTTCCCTTTGTGGATAGTACCATGCCACTTACACTAAAGGCCACTCCATCTAAGACAAGATAGGTTTCTTTCCGAAAAGAAGATATATATTTTTTGTAAGTAGAAGATCTCAAAACAAAGACATCATATATTTGGACAGATGGGTTGCTTGTGAAGTAAACAATTAGGTAAATGTACCTCTATGCTTTCAAAGAGACGACAGTTTGGCAAGTAGGCCAGGCCCCTCCTCGATCATTAGTTTAGCCAATCCTAGCACCACAACTGCTGCTTACTATTCACGCATGGGACCCCAAAAGCACTAGACTTTCATTGTTTTCCGGTCTGATTGCCATCTAATTATTTCTCAAATAACCAACTGCTCGTTTTATTACTTCAAGATTTGGGCGTTGGTTGCAACCTTCCTCAGTTCCTCAAATCATGGCCAAAAGTGGCGAAGGTCATACCCTCTCTAAAGTTAGCAGCCGCTCTCCTCCTTCCTTAATTTTCAATCTTTTTCACTTTTGCTCGGTGCTCTCACACCCTTGTTACTAAATATTAAGCATCAATTAACTTATTTCGTTTCTTTTCTCACCGAAAAAGATTATCGTCATTTCATATCATGAACACGAAACCAACATCTCCCAAGGAGAAACAAAAAACCTAACTCACGGGAGAAAAATCACACAATGCCAATTTCTTTTCAATACCAAACTAACCCAATTTCCTCATAACACGAAATTCTGTTAAACTTATGTTGAAAATATTTCAATAATTGGACGATTGAATCCTATAAGTGTACACTATAAGGTGTATGGACAAAAAAGGTCACACCTTTTTATCGAATGGTTAAGGAGATCAAAGATCTCAAAATTTAGAAACAATTAGAAATTCTAAAGGTTATAATGTGAATTCCCACATTTTGCTTGGCAGGGAAAAAAAATTGTTGGTGTAGAAGAACGTATGTGCTATTTACGTTATTTTACTTAGAGTGTGCATAAATGTGAGCTCGCCACCCGCTTGCCCGTGTCCGTGACGTATAGACGCTATTGGCATTTTTAGGTGCACTTTGCCCTTACACATCGTCGCTAGGAGCTCTTGCCCCCAAAATCTAGCCTTCTTTTTGCAGCAGAGTTAGGATGTGATGAAGCAAGCGGGGTGTGATTGTTGGAATTTTTCAGTTTCTATTTAAATTGAAAAAGGCACCCGTTTTTCATGATGTCTTTTGTCTGAAATGACTGTTAGATGACACCAGTAAAATTCTCGTTAGCTAGAAGCACCTTTCCATGGCATCTCTTGACGTATTTTAAATAGGTGTGCAGGTCACTAGTTTCCTTCACTTGCTATCTTCCTCTTTGAAGAAATTTCTGTCACTGGAAAGTTTGCGAACCCATTTTATTTCGAGAGACAGATTTGTTATTACTCTACAGATTATAAAGGGGGTAAAGAATGCTTTAAAGAAAGCGCGCCTGGCATTTAACTCAAGCATTCTCCATTCTTTGTGCAATACTTTTTCTTCGTGCAATACTTTTTTCCTCTAATGAGGTCACTGTTGAGCCTTCTCACCGGAATAAACTCCTTGGTTTAAAGAAGTAGGAATAAGCACACTAAAATCAACAACCGACAACATAATTTGTTCTTAGATTCTTCTCTTCAGCTACTAAATGAGATTAACGAAGAACTCTCCAAAGAGAGAGAAACAACTCTCTTGTCGAGAGACTTCAGGAAACCAATCAGCTAAAATCGCAAATAGAAAGATCATTTTCATCCTCGCGGCGGTAAACCCAGCAACTATCACTTTGAGAAACACAAAAATAAGAAGAAAGAAAGGGGGTGAAACACCTAGATCTAATTGATGATGCGGAAAATGGTCCGATGCTACGTGGAGGTGCCACAAAGGATGCAGTCTGAGTCAGCTTCCAGGTAGGCAACGTGGGAGACAGCAAGGACGGCGTAAGGGCCGAGGGCAAGGCTCCCAAGACAGGTCGTGAGGGGTGGCAGTGCTGCGCAGGCAGGGTGACGATGAACATGAATGACAGTCTACAGTCCGTGATAAGGGTGCAGCGTCAAGGGTTCGTGGACGTGAGCCCAAGTGTGTTTCTCTCACTAAAATTCCAGAGAGAATGTCTTTTTAGAGAGAGAAAGTGAAAAGTCCAAAATGAGAGAAAGATCCTTGAAAAGGCCCCAAAGTCCACTATTTATAGGCAAAAATGTGCATGTGTCATAAGTTGACATGTGTCACCCCTGGGAACGACACGTCGCCAGGGGGCCAAAGCACTGATCCTCCGTTGGGACTGCCGGTCCCTAAGTTCGTGATGCCCTGCCTTTGCGACGTCTCTCTGCCTTTCTGAGGAGACTGATCATGCCGCGGTAGCATGGTCAGAGTAGCCCGTTGCCCCAGCCTCCAGTCCAAGCCCTTACTGAATCCCACAGGCCTGGCAGCGGTGGGGAAGACCCGACACCCAGCTGCCAGGTGGACTAGGCAAGATGCCCCTCCGGAGACCTGCTCCCATCTCGGAGTGACCCGGGGGTCATAGTCCTTTGGGGTGCCGACGCGAGCCCCCAGTGCCAGAGCACGTAGGCCAGTCACGCAGGGACCCTGGCGGAGATAGTGTCCTGGAAGAGTCGCCTATCCCGTAAGCATATAACATGATTGTGGCGCATAGGCGCGGTGCCTACAGCACGAGACATTAATTGTGGCACAGGGCGCTGTGACAACTGTCGCGAGTCCTTACCTTGTACCGAGGTACTGTAATGTGACAGAGAGCGTCAGGGGTCGTTGTGTGGATGGCACGCGACTGTGAGCGACGGTCGTCATGGCGACAGAGCGGTTACAAGCGACGGTCATCGTGACTACGAGCGACGGTCATCGCGACGATGAAGCAGGGCCGAGAGCGACGGTCGTCGTGACTATGGCGGAGCGCGGCCGCGAGTGATGGTCATCGTGATTATGGTAGAGCGTGGCCGTGGGCGACGGTCGTCGCGACGAAGGAACACGGCCAAGAGTGACGGTCATCGCGACCACGACAGAGTGAGGTTGCGAACGACGGTCGTTGGTCGTCGATCGTCAAGGCAGGTGGCTGACCCCTTGGGATGGCGACCCCCAAGGGTGGCCGACCCCTTGGGATGGCTGACCCCCAAGGTCGAAGGAACGCCGAGGTCGCTTCACGAGCGGTTCACGTGACTTGGGCATGCATTGCTTTGACCGGCTCTTGAGCGTTGAAAAGTTGACCGCTGACTGGGTAATGTGTCGTGCAAAGTGGGTCTCTTAGCGGGTCCTGGGGGGCGACCAGAATAGGGTATGAACATAAGCCCCCTACGTGTGGCGCGCGCGGAGGGGTAACCCGAGCGGGCGTTGCACGCATAAATGATGTGGCTAGAGCCCATCTTGCTGCGGGGGCCAGTCCCTGGTGATGGAGCCGGCAATGATGCCAAGCCCATGATGGAGCATCGCCCATGCCGTAGTTTGATTGAGCCAGCGACGACGCTAGCCCGTGAGGGTGCTCAGCCCATGCCGCAGTTTGATTGAGCCGGCGACGGCCTACAGCCCGTCCCGAGTTTGATTGAGCCGGTGATGGCGCGAGCCCGTGAAGGTGCTCAGCCCATGCCGCAGTTTGATTGAGCCAGCGACGGCCTACAGCCCGTTCGGTAGTTTGATTGAGCTGTCGATGGCGCCAGCCCGTGAAGGCGCTCAGCCCATGCCGCAGTTTGATTGAGCCGGCGACGGCCTACACCCCGTCCCGAGTTTGATTGAGCCGGCGATGGCGCGAGCCCGTGAAGGCGCTCAGCCCATGCCGCAGTTTGATTAAGCCGGCGACGGCATACAGCCCGTCCCGCAGTTTGATTGAGCCGGCGATGGCGTTAGCCCGTGAAGGCGCTCAACCCATGCCGCAGTTTGATTGAGCCGGCGACGGCATACAGCCCGTCCCGCAGTTTGATTGAGCCGGCGATGGCGCTAGCCCGTGAAGGCGCTCAACCCATGCTGTAGTTTGATTGAGCCGGCGACGGCCTACAGCCCGTCCCGAGTTTGATTGAGCCGGCGATGGCGAGAGCCCGTGAAGGCACTCAGCCCATGCCGCAGTTTGATTGAGCTGGCGACGGCCTATAGCCCGTCCCGTAGTTTGATTGAGCCGACGATGGCGCTAGCCCGTGAAGGCGCTCAGCCCATGCCGTAGTTTGATTGAGTCGGCGATGGCGCTAGCCCGTGAAGGCGCTCAGCCCATGACGCAGTTTGATTGAGCCGGCGACAGCATACAGCCCGTCCCGCAGTTTGATTGAGCCGGCGATGGCGCTAGCCCGTGAAGGCGCTCAGCCCATGCCGCAGTTTGATTGAGCCAGCGACGGCATACAGCCCGTCCCGCAGGGAGGGGTCCTCGTGCCGGAGCAATACGAGCGGAGCCCCCAGAATGCCGCACACTCTGGAGAGTGGGTCAAAGATCTTTCACGCCTTTGGCGGGGGCGCATGGTGTAGTGAACGGGTGTTATGCCCGGAGGCTTGTAACATGGTCGTGGTGCATGGGCATGGCGACGATTGTAGCGGGAACAATACTTGGTGCCGGAGCACATGTCATGAAAGTGGTGCGGCGACGAACGTCGCGAAGCAATACTTTGTGCCGGGTTACATGTGATATAAGAATGGCGCATGGGTGCGGCGACGAAGGTCGCGAAGCTAAAGTTGGTACCGGGGGCACGCATGATGAGAATGGCGCACGGGCGCGGCGACAAACGTCGCGGAGCAATACCTGGGGCCTGGGGCACGCATCATAAGCATGGTGCCAGGGCGCGACGACGACTGTCGCGGAGCAATACTTAGTGACATCTTCATGGAAATTATGCACGGTCGGTGACGAGCATCAAGTGACCATTGGCATTGAGCGCGCGTTGTAGAGAGCGCGATGAGTTGGTACGGGCGACATGGATCGAGGAGACGGCACGCGGGCGACGGGGCCTGTCGCAGAGCTGTCATGTGAATGCGTGCGACGAAGGTCGTAGAGGTGGCACGCGGGCGACGAGAGTCGCGGAGTTGGAGGGCCTGCACGAGAGTCGCAGAGCTGTCGCGCAGACGCGGGCGACGAAGGTCGCGGAGATGGCACGCGGGCTACAAGAGTCGCGAAGGAGCGCGGGTGATGGGAGCACGGAGCTGTAGCACGGACGCGAGCAACAAATGTGTGAGGGCGATGAGAGTTGTAGAGCCGGCGCGCGGACACAAGTGACGCGGGCGACAAGAGTTGTGAAAGGTGAGCACGGCGCTGGTGGCGGGGGTCCGCGCAGAAGGTATGCAGGGCACTGGTGACGTGGGTCGCGGAGACGGTGCCCAGGCTACGAGTGACGTGGGTCGCGGAGATAGCCCCAGGCGATTGGCAACGAGCTGCGGAGACGGCGCCTCGGTGATAGGCCGCGATTGTTGTGGAAAGTGTGGCGCTGGCGATGGGGGTCGCGGAGACAGCGCCCGAGTGACGAGCGATGAAGGTCGCGGAGATAGCCCCTGGGCGATGGGCAACAAGTGTTGTGGAAGGTGGGCATGGTGCTGGCGACGGGCGTCGCGGAAGGTGGGCATGGTGCTGGTGGCGGGGGTCCGCACGGAAGGTATGCACGGCGCTGGCGACGTGGGCTGCGGAGGGCGCCCAGGTGATGAGCGATGAGGGTCGCAGAGATGGCACCCAGGCGACGGGCAACTGGGATCGCGGAGATAGCCCCCGGGCGACATGCCACGAGGGTTGCAAGAGGTGCGCACGGCGTTAGCGACGAGGGTCGTAGAGACGGCACCCAAGCGACGAGCGACGAGGGTCACGGAGACAGCCTCTGGGTGACGGGCAACGAGGGTTGCGGGAGGTGGCCCCCGGGCGACGGGCGTCGCGGAGACGGTGCAGGGGCGATGAGCGACGAGTGTTGCGAAGACGGCGCCCGAGCGACGTGCAACTGGGGGTCGCGGAGTCGGCGCCCGGGCGATGGGCAACGATTGTCGCGAAGACGGCGCCTGGGCGATGGGTAACGGGTCAAAGGTGTAGCGTTGTGGCTGTGGATGTGGAGGCTGAATGCGGTGTTGCCTTGTGAAAATGGTGGGTGCTTTTGTTAGCGTTGTGAAAATGGTAAAAATGTATTTTTCAAACCAAAAAAAGAAGTGAAACTAAAACAAAAAAGGGGGGTTGCTCAAAGTGGGTCCGCTAGTGGGCCCTTGAGTGCAACTAGAATAAGTTGGGAACATAGCCCCCTGCGTGCGGCGTGCGCGGAGGGGCAACCCGAGCGGGCGCCGCACGTATAAACACATAGTAAGGTGTTGATGTCGTTTTGCCGAAAAGTGGTTGACATCGTCTTTGAGTGACAAAGGCGGGCGACGAGGGTTGCGAAGACGATGTCCGGGCGACAAGCGTCACGAAGAGGAAGTCCGGGCGACGGGCATCGCGGAGGTGAAGTCTGGGCGACAAGGGTTGCAGAGACGATGTCTGGGCGACGGGCGTCGCGAAGAGGAAGTCCGGGCGTCGCGGAGGTGAAATCCGGGCGACAGGCGCATGTGCGTGAGCGATGCAAAGCGGTCAAGGTTGTAAAAAAAATTTTTTTTTTTTTTGGCCTTGGCTTTGGGGATGTGCGGGAAAAAGAATGAAGAATGAAGAGGGAGAGGATGGCCAGGCGGCGACAGGCTGCCGTGGCCGGCCGTGGGGCGGGAGAAAGGAGAGAGGTATGGTGGGGCTGAGGGGGGTAGGCGGGGTAGCAGGGGGGTCAGCGGGGTGGAGATGAAACAAGAAAGGGTCGGCGGCGCAGCGCCTTCGGCCGCGCAATGCGGGCTTACGGGATCGGGGAAGAGGGAGAGAGAGGCCGAGGGGGGGGGGTCGGGGTAGCAGGGGGGTCGGCGGGGTAGTGGGGTCGGCCAGGTGGGTTGCGGGGAGGGGCCGAAGCAGAGAAAAAAAGACGAAGGGAAAGAGAAGTTGGCAGTGGCCATGGCGCCGTGGGGCTTGTGGGTTCGGGGAAGAGGGAAAGAGAGAGAGGCCTAGGGGGGGTCGGCCAAGGGGCCGAGGGGGGGTCGGCGGGGTAGGGGGGTCGGTGGAGCAAGGTGGTCGGTGGGGTGGGGGGCTGAAGTGGAAGAAAAATCAGAAGAAGGAGAAGAAGAAGAAGAAGAAGAAGAGGCCATCGTCGGCGGCGTGGGCTGCTGCTACGAGGTCGGCGGTGTGTGGGATCGTGAGGAGGGAGCTCGGCGAAAGAAGGAGATGCCGGGGAGGGGCCACGGCGGTGGCCAGGTGCGGCAGGGAGGCCGAACTGCCGTCGGCGGCGCGAGGCAGGTGCGGCGCTAGGAGAAGAGAGAAAGAGAAGGGAAATTAGGGTTGGGTCAGGTCGGGTCAACGGGCGGCGCGGGTTGACCCGTTCAAGCTGAATAAAAAAAGAGAGGGGAAACGGGCCGGGGCCCTCGCGGTTCGGGTTCTGCCCATCTTGGTTGCTTTTTGATTTTGACTTTGGAAATAAAAAATTGCAATGCGAATATTTTTTTTTTTTTGTGGAGCCTATAAAAGGAGCATGAGAGGGGATGTAAAATTTGGAGGAAGAAATAATTTTGAGGTGAAAGGGAGAGAAAGAGGGAGGTTGGGGATTGATGAAAATTTTCGTGGAAAATTTTCTAAGTGTTGGAGAGAGCACCGGAGGGTGAAAAATTTTGGTGAAAAATTTTTGTGAAAATTTTTCTAAGTGTAGAATGAGGGTGATGACCCGACCGCGAAAAATGAAGAAATGTTTCTAAGTGTTGAAGAGTGACAAGAGCGACGAGTGGAGTCGCGGGGGTGATGACTCGACCGCGAAAAATGAAGAAATTTTTCTAAGTGTCGAAGAGAGGGGAGGGTGCCGAGCGAAGTCACGGGGGTGATGACCCGACCGCGAAAAATGAAGAAATTTTTCTAAGTGTCGAAGAGAGAGGAGGGTGCCGAGCGAAGTCGCGGGGGTGATGATCCGACCTTAAAAAATGAAGAAATTTTTCTAAGTGTCGAAGAGAGGGGAGGGCGCCGAGTGAAGTCGCGGGGGTGATGACCCGACCGCAAAAAATGAAGAAATTTTTCTAAGTGTCGAAGAGAGGGGAGGGTGCCGAGCAAAGTCGCGGGGGTGATGACCCGACCGCAAAAAATGAAGAAATTTTTCTAAGTGTCGATGAGAGGGGAGGGTGCCGAGCGAAGTCGCGGGGGTGATGACCCGACCGCAAAAAATGAAGAAATTTTTCTAAGTGTCGAAGACGCAGAGTGGAGCTCGGCGGTGGGTCAGCATCGACGACCGACTAAGTGACTGAGGCACGGGTGGGTTGGCAAGATGTGTTGCATGCATGGCCGTGAGGTCGCACTGCCCGAGGGGGATGTCGGCTGACGGAGTTGAGACTTAGTAGCGTGGCTCGAGCCACCCCATGCACCACGTATCAAGTCGCTACAATGAGAGGCATGCAGAAGGGGTAGGGAGCTCAGCTTGCTTGGGGTAGGCAAGGGGAGTAGCCCCCAATGAAGTGAGACATAGCACCAAGGGTGGTGCCAGTAGAACAATGTTAGCTTGAATATTCTCCAAGTCTGGAAATGACGGCCTCTTGGATTGCTGGGTAGAAGATGTGACCGGTAGTTCTGGTAGCCATACGTTGCCGAGGCATGGTTGCGTGAGTGTGTCAGGCAAGGAATGAACTGCACTATTGGTAGTCCTTGTAGCCCTCCGCCGCACGTGCATGGTGCCTGAGTCTGGAAGATATGCAGACTGCAACACGATGCTCACCTCCCCAGCGGAGTCGCCAAAATGATGATGCGGAAAATGGTTCGATGCTACGTGGAGGTGCCACAAAGGATGCAGTCTGAGTCAGCTTCCAGGTAGGCAACGTGGGAGACAGCAAGGACGGCGTAAGGGCCGAGGGCAAGGCTCCCCAGACAGGTCGTGAGGGCTGGCAGTGCTGCGCAGGCAGGGTGACCATGAACAGGAACGACAGTCTACAGTCTGTGATAAGGGTGCAGCGTCAAGGGTTCGTGGACATGAGCCCAAGTGTGTTTCTCTCACTAGAATTCCAGAGAGAATGTCTTTTTAGAGAGAGAAAGTAAAAAGTCCAAAATGAGAGAAAGATCCTTGAAAAGGCCCCAAAGTCCACTATTTATAGGCAAAAATGTGCATGTGTCATAAGTTGACATGTGTCACCCCCTGGGAACGACACGTCGCCAGGGGGCCAAAGCACTGATCCTCCGTTGGGACTGTCGGTCCCTAAGTTCGTGATGCCCTGCCCTTGCGACGTCTCTCTGCCTTTCTGAGGAGACTGATCATGCCGCGGTAGCATGGTCAGAGTAGCCCGTTGCCCCAGCCTCCAGGCCAAGCCCTTACTGAATCCCACAGGCCTGGCAGGGGTGGGGAAGACCCGACACCCAGCTGCCAGGTGGACTAGGCAAGATGCCCCTCCGGAGACCTGCTCCCATCTCGGAGTGACTCGGGGGTCATAGTCCTTAGGGGTGCCGACGCGAGCCCCCAGTGCCAGGGCACGTAGGCCAGTCACGCAGGCACCCTGGCGGAGATAGTGTCCTGGAGGAGTCGCCTATCCCGTAAGCATATAACATGATTGTGGCGCATAGGCGCGGTGTCTACAGCACGAGACATTAATTGTGGCGCATGGGCGCTGTGACAACTGTCGCGAGTCCTTACCTGGTGCCGGGGTATTGTAATGTGACAGAGAGCGTCAGGGGTCGTTGCGTGGATGGCGCGCGACTGTGAGCGACGGTCGTCATGGCGACAGAGCGGCCATAAGCGACGGTCGTCGTGACTACGAGCAACGGTCATCGCGACGACGGAGCACGGCCGAGAGCGACGATCGTCGTGACTATGGCGGAGCGCGGCCGCGGGCGACGGTTGTCGTGATTATGGCGGAGCGTGGCCGCAGGCGACGGTCATCGCGACGGAGGAACACGGCGGAGAGTGACGGTCGTCGCGACCACGGCGGAGTGAGGTTGCGAACGACGGTCATCGGTCATCGATTGTCAAGGCAGGTGGCCGACCCCCAAGGGTGGCCGACCCCTTGGGATGGCCGACCCCCAAGGTCGAAGGAATACTAAGGTCGCTTCACGAGCGGTTCGCGTGACTTAGGCATGCATTGCTTTGACCGGCTCTTGAGCATTGAAAAGTTGACCGCTGACTGGGTGATGTGTCGTGCACAGTGGGTCCCTTAGCGGGTCCTGGGGGGCGACCAGAATAGGGTATGAACACTAATTAAATAGGATAGATTGTAAAGAAAAGGAACAAATAAAGAGGGTGGGAGGGTCTAAATTAATGATGAAAGAGAAACTCCTTCCTCTAGGCGGTGACAGGGGTTTTGCAGAGTTCTTTGAGAAGGACGGAGAGGGTTTTCTTTTGAAAGGAGACTATCAATATGCTCAAGGCCCGTTTAGTTTTGGTTTTAAGTTTTCAAAAAAAGAAAAAATCAAAACCAGTTTAATTTTTTTTTTAACTTGTTCCAAAACATTGCTTGCTACCATCAACCACAACCACCATCCAGCAGAAGCTTTCTCGGATCCAAATCCTTTCTAAAATTTGCCATCAAATTCCAGCTTCTATAATTGAATCCAATCCAGAATATGTTGTATCAAAGCCCAAAAGAAGTGGGTATCATGGGGCTGATGACATTGAAGGTCGGAGATTGACGGATCCAGAACTTGGGCCACACGTAGTTGCATCGGTGGTGGTGTGTTGGATTAGAGACTTAAGGTAGTTGAATCGTGGGAGTGGTGGAGGAAGTGGGTGTACGCCGGGTTAAAGTATGTGGGTTGAGTTAGATGGAGATGCTAGCGGCTGCGGTGCTGGTTGTACAGGTGCTAGTGCTAGTAGTATGGGGGTAGTGGTGATGGTGGAGAGCATGGTTTTGGTGGCGGGGGATCGTGGCGAGCAAGGTTCTGATAGTGGTGGTCAATAGAGAAGATGTGTTGACGAAAGTTGAAAGGTGGATATAAAATGGAAGATGAAAACTAAAAACTAAGGTAGCGTTCGAAATCTATTCCGTTTTTAATTTTTTTTACCAGTTTTGTAAATTAGAGAAAAAATGCATTTGACACACAGTTTTCGTTTTTTTTTTCTCTTAAGTTTTAAAAATTAGTTTTTAAAGCAAGGTTGTTTTGAAAACTCCCATTTGGATTTTTGGTTTCTAGTTTTTGTTTTTGTTTTGAGACCACCCCCACCATCACCCCCGCCACCGCCACTGCCTGTCGCCACTGCCCACCGCCGTCAATCATCGCCGTCGGCCATCGCCCCCAGCCTGCCACCACTGTCGGCACCCCCACCACCGTCACCGCAACCACTACTAAAGAAAAAATTCAAAATAAAAATTGGGTAATCAAACCCATTTGTTTTTTTAAAAAATAAAAACTAAACTTGTTTTGGTTTTGAATTAAAACAGAAAATCAAAACTAAAAGTAGTTTTAAACAGACACAGAACTCCAAATTGGAGTTTTCAAAACTAGGCCCAATTGAAAGCTAGTTTATACAATTGAGGGGGGAAAAAAGAAAACCTAAACTCTTTGTCAAATGTCAACTTTTCCCCCCTAGATTTCATAGCTGAACAAAAATCTGGAAACGACTTCAAACGTCCTTATTATGACGTTCTAACATTTGTTTTCCCTTTTCAACAAATTAACGCTACTTTTATAAATAAAAATCGCTGGAATATAGCTTTTAGGACTACTTCAAAAATAAAAAAGAAAAAGAAAAAATTCATCCAAAAAATCTCATAGTTCATTCCATTTATAAGGAACAAACTTTATCTGCTACTATGCTATAAGAATCTTTCTCCAACCCCGTATATGGTGATAATAAATAGTCACTACATGTTAGAATGACTTTTCTGCTAATACTTTCAGCGATAATTTTATCGTCACTAAATAAAAGTCATTAAAAACACTTATCGATTGTTAATTATGTTATATGTGAGTAAGAAGAAAATTCCTGTTAACATGTGATAACAGCCCAAATTTTCCTTTAATAAGGGTGGCTTGTATGGAACCCGAATATTTTAGGTGCGTAGAAGGTTTTTAGGTTAGTTATGGCATCATTGTTGTCTATAATGCAGTTGGTCAACTACCGAGTTGTGAGGTTGCTATTAAAGTGAACCTTGCGGGGACGGCGTCTTCCTTGCTTTGATCCATAAAGTCAATTATTTTTTAAGGAATATTGTAACCACCCCTTTGCATAATGGTAATTGGTGGTTGATAAATATTTTAGCACTATAGATTTTGTTACGATAGAAAACTATAATTAAAATTTTTACTAAAGATGTTAAAAAAAATCTTATTAAATATATTTAGCGATTATTGATTATCGCTAAATAGAGAACTAAAAAAAAATCTCCCTACGGAGTCGCAAACAAATCAATATCATATATCAAAGTTTAGAGCAAAAAATGAAAATCTGTACTTGTAAACTTCTCGGTTAATTTCATTCTCACTAGTATGTGTAGAATATATTAGCACCACAAATGGTATTATCCATAGGTCACGGGCATTAGCTGGAGGTATCCAAAATTCACAGTTTTCATACCAAATCAATATCATTTTGTCACTAAAAGCGATATTATGAACACTTTTTAACTCTCTAGTGACAAAAAGAAGTGAATCTAGGAAACATAACTTAAGAATATAACCTCACTTAAGAAAGTAAAAAGCTAGTTACAAAAGGTTTTCACTCAAGTGTGAGTACTTTCTAGTTCACACTTGACCGGCTGAGAGTTGATTATTGTTTCAAGTTATTTCAATTTGAGGCCAAATTATCACTCCCCGCCCCGCCCCGCCCCGCCACTCCACTCGGAAGGCTTTCTTAATAAGAAGAGAGGCCATTAATTGAAGATAAAAGTACATCGAACCCTTGAAGGATGATATAATTTAAAGTGAGAGTTGATGATTACTAGTATTTTTGTTAACACATGGCCTGCAATTATAACCGGTGTACACGCCTTCATCTTATGTGCAATATCTACCATTAAAATTAAATAAATACTTCAACAGGAACCGACGCTGTATATAATTTCGCATTCCGTGGGCTCTTTCCGCCGGTTCTTGAAGTCACCCTCTCAGCAAAAGGAAACAGGGTGCTCCGAAGTGCTACAGGACGCCCCTGCATCCTTCTCGTTTCCCTCTCTTTCTCACTCTAAACCTCCAAGATTTTTCGGCCGCACGTAGATTCCATAAAACCCTACCGTCCCCACGCCTTCATGGACTCCATAAAAATCAGTCTATCCTCGCTTCTTTCATGGATTCCTTTATGCTTCTCATTACCCCAAAACAGAGTCAAATCAAACTTATTTTGAATCCTCCTTGAAGACATCACTCTTAATTTGGACATCCATTCCAATCGGGTATTGAGTTTTGCAGCTATTTTCATCCATTTCAAAGAGATCTTCCATAGGTGAGACTTCTGATTGCAACTTTAGCGACAACTTCCTATGGCAGAGAGGAAAATATTGTTTGGGAAGTATGAGATGGGAAGGTTATTGGGAAAAGGCACGTTCGCTAAGGTTTACTATGGGAAACAGATGGTCTCAGGCGACAGCGTAGCCATCAAAGTTATTAGCAAGGATCGGGTGAAGAAAGAAGGGATGATCGACCAGATTCAGAGAGAAATCTCCGTGATGCGCCTCGTACGCCATCCAAACGTTGTGGAGCTTAAAGAAGTGATGGCCACAAAAACCAAGATATTCTTCATCATGGAGTACGTCAAAGGGGGCGAGCTTTTCGCGAAGGTCGCTACAAGTAAGCTGAAGGAAGATGTATCCCGAAAGTATTTTCAACAACTCATAAGTGCGGTCGACTTTTGTCACAGTCGCGGTGTCTCACACCGGGACTTGAAACCCGAGAATCTCCTTCTTGACGAAAACGGAGATCTGAAGATCTCCGATTTTGGGCTTTCGTCGTTGCCGGAGCAGCTTCGAAATGACGGGCTTCTTCATACACAGTGTGGGACACCGGCCTATGTAGCTCCCGAGGTCCTACGAAAGAAAGGATATGATGGGGCAAAGGCAGATATATGGTCATGTGGAGTCATACTTTATGTACTTCTGGCAGGATTTCTTCCTTTTCAGGATGAAAATATGATGAGCATGTACAGAAAAGTCTGCAAGGCGGAATATGAGTTTCCCTCTTGGTTTTCGATCGAATCGAGGCGGTTGGTTTCGAAACTCTTAGTGGCTGATCCAGAAAAAAGGATTACAATTCCGGCTATAACTCGGGTTCCTTGGTTTCAAAAGGGTTTTGTGAGGCCAGACGCAGTTTTCAGTGCAGCGGAAGAGGAGGTTGAATTGGTGAAGTTGGAAACCTTGCAGAAGGCGTCGTCAACGCCCGCCTTCTTCAATGCTTTCGAGTTCATCTCGTCGATGTCGTCGGGCTTTGACTTGTCGAGTTTGTTCGAGAACAAACGGAAGGCCGGGGAGATTTTCACGTCGAGGTGTTCGGCGACGGCCATCGTGGCAAAAATTGAGGCGGTGGCGAAAGGGTTGAGTTTCAAGGTCTCTAAGGTGAAGGACTTTAAGGTCAGGTTGCAAGGGCGACCGGAGGGTCGAAAAGGGAGGTTGTCGGTGACGGCGGAGGTGTTCCAGGTGGCGCCGGAGGTTGCGGTGGTGGAGTTGTCGAAGTCATCTGGGGACACGCTGGAATATGCCAAGTTCTGTGAAGAGGATGTTAGGCCTGCTTTGAACGATATTGTTTGGACCTGGCAAGGGGATAATGCCTGCAACTGTGATGGTTAACTTTTACGGTACATTATGAAGTTAGGATTCTTACTTCCTTGTGATTTTCCTTCTCATTCCTTTCTCCCGAGCCTTAAACAAATTTGTTATAACATATTGTTGATGAGGAAAAAGGTTCGATGTTACGTGGATGTGCCACAAATGATGCAGTCTAAGTCAGCTTCCAGGTAGACAAAGCGGGAGACAACAAGGACGGAGTAAGGGCTGAGAGCAAGGCTCCCCAGACAGGTCGCGAGGGCTGGCAGCGCCGCGCAGGTAGGGCGACGACGAACAGGGCCGACAGTTGACGGTCCGTCTCAAGGATGCAGCGTCGAGGGTCCGGAGACGGGAGTCCAAGTGTGTTTCTCTCACTAGAATTTCAGAGAGAATGTCTTTTTAGAGAGAGAAAGTGAAAAGTTCAAATGAGAGAAAGATCTTTGAAAAAGCTCCAAAGTCCACTATTTATAGGCAAAAATGTGCAGGTGCCATAAGTTAACATGTGTCACCCCCTGGGAACGACACGTCGCCAGGGGGGCTAAAGCACTGATTCTCCGTTGGGACTGTCAGTCCCTAAGTTCATGCTGCACTGCCCTTGCGACATCTCTCTGCCTGTCTGAGGAGACTGATCATGCCATGGTAGCATGGTCAGAGTAGCCCGTTGCCCTAGCCACCAGTCCAAGCCCTTACTAAATCCCATGAGGTGCGTCAAGAGACGCGCAGAGGACCTGACGGCGGTGAGGGTTATCCCTGTAACCAATTGCCAGACGGACTAGGCGCGATGCCCTCCAAGGACCTGCTCCCGTCCTGGAGTGACCCGTGGGTCATTGCCTTGGTGGTGTCAACGATCCAAGGCAACATGAGTTACATGAGTGACCATGGTCACCGCTTGGTGCTTAGGGTCCATTGCGGTGAAGTCTTCGCGTAAGAGCTCCCTACAAGTGTGATGTCGGTGGCTTCAAGGTTGTGCCAACGATGGTTCCAGGGTTGCGAGCCCATCTTGCTACGAGGACCATAGCCCCTGGTGATTGAGCCGGCAATGGCGCTAGGCCCGTGATGGCGATAAGCCCATGCCGCGGTGAGGGGTCCTCGTGCCGGAGCACTACGAGCGGAGCCCCCGGAATACTGCACACTCGGAGAATGGGTTGAAGCATGTTCCACGTCCATGGCGGGGGCGCATGGTGTGGTGAATAGGTGTGATGCCCGGAGGCTTGTAACATGGTTGTGGTGCATGGGCACGGCGACGACTGTCGTGGAGGTATACTTAGTGCGGGGGCAGGTATCATCAGTGTGGCGCAAGGGCGCGGCGAGGACTGTCGCGGAGCAATACTTAGTGCCGGGGGCACGTATCATCAGCGTGGCGCAAGGGCACGGTGACGATTGTCGCGGAGGTTTACTTAGTGCCGGGGGCAGGTATCATCAGCGTGGTGCAAGGGCGCGGCGACGACTGTTGCGGAGCAATACTTAGTGCCGGGGGCACGTATCATCAGCGTGGCGCAACGGCGCGGTGACTACTGTCGCGAAGCAATATTTAGTGCCGGGGGCACGCATCATCAGCGGGGCGCAAGGGTGCGGCGACGACTGTTGTCGCATACTAAGTGTCGGGGGCACGTATTATTAGCGGAGCGCAAGGGTGCAGCGAGGACTGTCGCGGAGCAATACTTAGGATAGTGTGCTCCCGTCGTGATGATTGCGCGCGGTCGGTGACGAGCGCTAAGTGACCATTGGTGTTCAGCGCGCATGGTAGAGAGCGCGATGAGTGATGTCGGGGGTTTAGGAATGACTCTTGCAAGGCAAAAGGGTGGCCGACCCCCTTGAGGAAGGGGTGGCCTACCCTTTTGGGTTGGAAGATGGGGGGGGGGCGAACCCTCACAACAAGGGGGTGGCCGACCCCCTGAAGAAATGGGTGGCTGACCCCCTTAGGAAGGGGGTGGCTGACCCCTTCCTTTTTCCAACAGTTTGACCGTGTTGATGTCGCTGCACTGGTGATGCTTGTGGATGCTCGAAAGGAGATGCGCTTTGACCTGGTTATGACGTTGAATAATTGACCGTTGACAAGATGATGTGTCGCGCGACGCGGGTCCCCTAGCGGGCCCTACTGGTCTGACCATAATAAGGTATGAACACATATGACTCGGTTATACTTGGAAAATGTGTAAAACAAATGTTTATGTTTATAAATGAAAAAAAGAGAACTCTCGCGTGTGCGTGTGTGTGTCAACGTCTGGCGTTTTATTAGTTTTATTCATAGCAAATTGAAAAATGATGAAAAAATATGGTTAACAACCAAAGTAAAACGACATAAGTCCAAAAGCACACGGCTTAAGTTGGCTTTTAAACGGGTGCTTGGGTACTTCCCTTACTTTTCCTTCCGAGACTAAAATGTAATCATTGTGCTTTTTGTGAAAGAAAAATAAGATGAGGATAAAAGAGTTAGAATAATGCTTTATACTTTGTTTGGTTATACTCTTTCCATCCTACAATTGATCACAATTTTTTTTGTACGTAGATTAATAATTTAAATTATATATTATTCTTTCATCCCAGAAGAACTGATCATATTTTCTTTTTGAACAATCCCATAAAATTTGATCAATTCTAAATTAGAAAAGATTCTATAGGTATTTTTACATATTTATTCATTTTATCCTTTTTTTTATTCTATTTCTCTCATCACATTTAATTATCTACCAACTCATTTTCTCTCTCCTGACCCACCACTTTACAATTTTTTATTTTATTTTTCTTTCCACATTTAACACTCTACCAATCAATTTTCTCTCTCATGGCCCACTCTCTTCCCCCTCTCTCTAAAGGATAAAATAGAAAAAATACACAATATATAACATAAATTCTTAATATATGTGCAAAGTCAAATGGATCATTCTTTTAGAAACGGAGGGAGTATGTGTTTTTCATTCTACCCTTAAAAGAGATGAGAGGAAGAAAGTGAGTTAGGAGAGAGAAAATAGGTTAATGAAATGTTAAATGTGGAGGGAGAAATAAAATAACAAAAGTGTAAGAAAGTGGATCAGGAAAGAGAAAATGAGTTGCTGAAAAATTAAATATGTAGAGAGAAATAGAATACAAAAAGCATAAAAAATTTAAATATACAAAAATACCGACATAATTTTTCTTAATTTGAAAGTGCGCAATTTTTGTTCGACGCTTCAAAAAGAAAATACGATCAATTTTTATTGGACGGGAGAGTACAACTCATCTAATTATAAAGTCATTATGTATATATGCAGATTTCCAAACACAACATTGTTTGAATGTTAAATTCAAAATTTTTAACAAAACAATAAAGTTGAATTACTATAAAATTTTCAAAATAAAATCTTTGCAACTCATTCAGAAATACAAAAAAGTTATGCAACAAATTTGTCGAACAAACAAAATGTAAGTTGCTTCATCAGATATTCTGATTTTGGTTGGAAGAGGACCACTCAAGTAAATTGCTCCAATTAAGTAGGGCAGCTTACAATATAATTTTGTCAGAGCCGGCAGGGTGTGCCGTCAAATTTCAACTATAGACCTTCTGCAAATTGGTAGAAACCTTGACGCGCTTGCACTCTAGTTCGGAGGTCAACCATCCTATTTTTTTCTTTAATTTGGCATTGAGGCTAACAGAATTGTTTGGACCTGTACCGTTAGCTGAATACTACGGTTGGTTTCCTCTTTTTTCTGTGGCAGCTGGCAGGCGTACTGCATTTGTAATTGTTCTCTGCATCGGACAAGCAAAGCGGAAAAAAAAGGACTTAATACTCTGGAGTACAAAGCACTTAATTTAAAGGTTGAATACACTTTGAAGATTGTTTGGATGAGACAACCCAATTGGTTTGATTGGTCTGGCCTAAGGTAAGATAAAACTGTTTACTTAAAGTAAAGAAACACTACACGAAAAATTACCTTATGCCGACGGTCGGAAAATGGCGCCATAGGCAAAAAAAAAAAAACAGAAGACATAAGTTTAGACGGCGCTTGGCTAGCGACGCCTTTAGTCTCGTTGTAGTAGACATATGTCGGTGGTCGTACGGGTCTATACCGGCAGTCAAATGCCAGCATATCTCCCCTGTTATCCGCTCTCTAATTTTGTTTTTACCAGTAGTGACTATCTGAGCCAGCGGTCATTTCTAAACTATATTTCAAATCACAGTAACGTATTTCATTTCATTTCATTTAAGTATCAATACCCTTGTCCATTGATAAATATTTTCTAGTTTAAAAAATAAATTAGAAGATTATAGGCAACGACACTGACCGCCGTAAAAGGTTTTTTCAGATTTTTAATTTTTTAAATGAATAGATTTATGCTGGCGACACTGACCACCTATATAGGTACTTTTTTTTTTTTTGCAATTTATATAACAAAGCCTACGCAAAACCACGATCAAAGTAAAAGAATAAATCACATTTGTCAAACCAATAACAAAATTATCAAGATCCATGATTCATAATTCAAGAAATCAACAAGTTGTTCTATTCAAGGCAAAATTCCAACTAAGTAAGAAATGTTAAACAATAAATCAAAGTGGAGCCAAGTCAGATTTATTAGGCAGTTGTACACCGTCTTAAACTCAAAAGGCTCCTCTTCTTCACCGTGACCTTTCTTAACGAAGACAGTCAAATGCATGATCAGAAATCAAAATGTGTTCCGTAACATCAGCTTGACCGCTCAATGGTAGTGGCTTGCAACTCACACTTGGCAACAGCTTCTTTGGCTTCTCATATTCCTCATCTTCCTTCAGGATTTCTTGATAACTGCCACGTCATCAGTGAGATGTGAGGGTCTTCCATGATAGCAGCTCTAGAGCTAGCAATGGAGCATTTGACAACACTGCACTTTTGTCACCAGATGCCTGCTTGCCTTCCTCCCCAAATCCATTTGCCAAAAGAATAAGGAAAAAAAAAATCATCAATATAGTCAATTTCAAGACAAAATCTGTGAGAGAGCAACTTGCTTAGAGCATTCCCTTCTTACATTGTGGTTTCCTATTAGGAGCATCTTTTTGCCTTTCTTCATTGTTTTTATAGCCTTAGCAAGAGCAGGATGGAACTGGCCTATTTCCAGACAATTGCAAATCAGAAACACACAACAACATGCCAATTAATCAACTTCATACTACTGACACTCTTGAACAGTGAACACTACTCCATCTGATTTTTGCAATCAAAGTTCCATCCTTAAGATGAGCTTCGTGCTTGACTACATTGACAAAATAAAGAAGTTAAGAACAGATGGTGATACAATATACATAAAGCCTTTGGACATAAAAGAAACTGGAGTAAGCACGTAATTAATACTTAATGAAGGTCTTTCTAGTTCTCCCACTTCTCTCCTTCCGTAAGAACCTTCTTGAAGATGCCAACATCCTCGCATATGTTCTTGACGCTGACCCAAGAAAGTCATTCTTTGGAGAGTAGCATTAGGTGGAATGCTTGAAGAACCACTGCATCAAGACAAACATTAAAGGGGAAAGAAATGACAAGAAAGGAGAAGTTGAAGACTAGCTTAGCTTAATCAATGATCCCTAAAAATTCAGCTTTTGCATTCCCTATTTCAAAAGTTAGGAAGTCGTTTAAAATTCTTGATAATATATGGTTCCTAAACATGCCATTGTTATACCTTTGACCAGAATCTCCACAGGAACTACACAAAATGAATAGCTATGAGATGTTCTAAGAAAAGTATTTCCTTCACAAGTCCTTGCAGAAAGCCATGTACCAATAAACTCAGCTAACATTAGCTTTACGGACTAGAAGTTCATAAACCACTTAGTAAATAGTCTAATTACAGTATAGCCATAATAGAACACTACACAAATAATTCAGACACTTCTAAAAAAAGGGAAGTACCTCTCCATAACTGGTCTAGCACCATTGTAGAAGGGAACTTCTTTGTGAATCCTGGGCTTGCATCAATTTTTCAACCTCTAGTTTGCGACTTTCTTGTGTCTCAAAATTATATTCAAAATCACGAATCTAAAATAACACATGAAGGGTCAAAAAGTAGAAAAAGTAGAATTTGCTGAGCTAAAACAACTACTTCTGCCAGCAAACGAAAAAAAGTTCAAAGAGCATAAGTCTCATATTCTTTGAGTAAGGAAGAGACAAAAGTCTTAACTTTTGGTAGATATGCAGCGCATTTACAACAAACCTCCGCAGAAAATACGAAGGATCATTGACAACAAAATGAGTTTAACACTGCAAACAATATTTAGATTTTTACCACATAGGACATAAGTGTCCCATAACTAGATAACCAATCCTTCTGAGAATACTTAGAAACAACAGCAAGGAGGGTCACTAAGTGTTCTGATGTAATCATATCTTGTGGCTTGACTATACCGGAGAGATCACGAATAGCGAAGCTGGATAAGCAAAAAAATTAATTAGTCGAACAATGTACAGAAATATTACAGTGTATTAGAAACTTAAGCACAAACCAAAAAGGAAATGAAAGTGCTTTTCAAAAATTGCTGTATACCACTAATAGTCCCACCTTAAGGAGAACAATGTAACACTCCCAAGTACCAACCCTACCAAGGCGCGGCTTTTGAGCGGTGTTCAAACACTCGAACGTCAATAATTAGCAAGCCCTTACTACCAATGCTTTTCCCACCAACCTTCAATGATTTACATGACTGGTTAATTTGATGCATGATTAAGGATATTTCTCTTCTAGTGTTATAGGGGCTGAGTTGGCAGGCTAGTTAATCTTTTGTTGTGATCACCAGCCTCCTCCGCCTATGTTGTGCTTTTACGGTCATAACCTTTATGCTGAACTTGCTTATGGTGAGACAGTCTCACCATAAGCAAGTTCAGCATAAATTGTGAAAATGGCATTTTGGCCCCTTTTCATCATCTTAATTCCAAGGTCCCATCCCTTAATTACTTGCCTAATCATAACAGCAAAAGCATATCCATTTTCCCTATTATAACACCTGATTCTACCACCCCTTTCCACTTCATTTTCCCTTTTTCCCAGCTACAACATGAAGGGTCTTTTTATCTTCATTCTTTGCTCTGCACCTTAGTATCATGCACGACACCTAACTATTTATCAGTGAGACCAAATAGAATTGATTATGAAGGTACAACAATGAGTAGCTATGCACATTCACGGTTGGAATAGCAAGAGGCTGCTGCTGCCGGCACCGCAACGACAAGAGGCACTACCGGCAACAACCCAGCAAGACCCAAATGTTTGTAACTTTGAAATCACAATTTACAAACCCTTCCAAACATCAAAATAGAGACAATTTAGAATATAAACAATTAATTGTTCATTAATCATTGCTTGGGTGAGAAATAGTTACCTTAGATGAATCCGAAAGTGTGTTTGATCCTATACCAAATTGAAGAATCGTTTGGGAGAAGAGTTGAGGCTTCAGATCTGGAGAGGAGAGAGAGAGAGAGAGAGAGAGAGAGATGAACCTGATCGATATCCCTGTGAGACAGACGTGAGAGAGAAAGAGAGAAGCCAGAGTTGAGTTCTGCGTGTTAAGTGGAAGAAAACATATAAAAAGAAAAGAATGACGAATATAAACAAGAATGTTCTATTCTAGCAGTTAGAGTCATTTTAGACTGCCGTCATAGAAGTGTCTTGGCGCTATATTTTGGCGATCAAATTTTTTGGTGAAGATATGGTCTATGGCAGCGCAGGAGATGCAACCGCCAGATTAAAGCATCGCTATAGATCTTATAGCAACGGTTATCATGGAGGCGCCGATGTAGCCTACGTACAGCAACGTCACTGTGTGGCCACCGGCATAAAGCGTCGTGACAAATCACTTTTTTGTAGTGAAAGGTCGTGATAACATAACTTAGGTAGCGTTTGAAATCACTTTCGGTTTTGATTTTTTGTTTTCAAAAAAACAAAAAAAAAAAAAAATCAGTTTAATTTTTATTTTTTACAAAAATAAATGGGTGTTTGATTAGCCAGTTTTTATTTCGAAGTTTTCTGTGGGGTGTTAGGTTATCTAGTTTTTATTTTCACTTTTTTTTTTGTGGTGGTTTGCGTTGGCAGTGGTGTGGCGTGGTTGTTGCCGGCGGGATGGCCGACGGTTGTTGCCGGTGGCTGTGGCGGTTGGAGGGTGGTGGTGGTACTGGTCTCAAATAAAAATCAAAACTGAAAATTCAAACTCCTCAATGGGAGTTTTCAAAAATAGCCCTGTCTTAAAAACTGGTTTTCAAAACTGAAGGAAAAAAAAAAAAAAAAGTGTGCCAAACACGTTTTTTTTCCTCCAGTTTACAAATTTGGATAAAAAATTGAAAAAAAAAACGTTTTCAAACAGAGCCTTATTTGATAGTTTGTGGTTGGTGCTGAAAAGGATTAATGAAGACAATATTTTTGGCTTTTATAGCCGAGTTGTAATCACTTGGCTTGATTATGACAAATTAATCTCGAGCAGCCGCGAATTTAGGCATACCTACTTTGTTATTTTGTTCGCGCCAAGCTTCTAGGACGATACAATCTGGAGCTATCATGTGTCCAAGCATGCATGTTTTACCTTTGCTTATATTAATAAGCTCTTTTGATTGATCTGACTTCGCCACGTGTTTGGACCGGATAAGACATGATTTTACCTTTTATGTTGACTAAGTTTTTATTTAGCCATTGCCACATTAACAACTTTTCTCATCATGACACATAGCACAATTAAAAACTTTAGGCCCTATATGAGCGAGTCATGTTCTTCCCTTGCTCGGGATTTGCCATGTATCACTTAGCCATTGTTTCCTTTCATTTGTCAGTGTGATTTGACAATCACCAACTTGTCCCACTTGCGCTAGGATGAATTGACTTTAATTGGGAACTTTTCCTTAGGCCAATTCTCGGCTCATTAATGAAGTGTCATGTTTGATGCCTTTAGATGAAGCCCTGATACGACGCAATTTTACTCGGTGGAAACAATGCCCCCAATTTAGCGTATGATGACATCGTGTTACTTTAACCGTTACAAGTGCCACGTTAGACTCCTCGTGCCACGTCAGCGTGCCCTTTTCGCTCTAGCAGTTAGTATGGGCATAAAGGTGACGAGAACTGCCTTCGTCCTTGGCGTCGTACCCCAATTCCTTTTACTTTTAATGTTAAAGCTTACGGATGACGTTCGAGGCCCCATTTTCATGATGATCCACAACCATTGTCATCTGCCTTGACTTCGTATAGAGACAGTGAGAATTTTTTTTACCCATTTCTTCAAAGCCTACAGTGCCTCTCGTAACCTCTTTTTCTTGATAACGGTGTCCTCTTTTTATATATCTGAGAAATCTCGTGGCCGTACTTCGGTGCCTTTGCACAGGCGCCGCCACAACCTTTGCTTCACAGATGTTACCAATTTTAACCCCTCCCTATTAACATCGTTCTTTATCTTTATAGGCAAATGGGCCAGCTTGGTATCTTTCCACATTCTGGAATTTGGAAGGTAATGGAATCATTAGTGAAGTGTTGAAAAGAAAGTATATATTCTACCAGGGGGTTCTAGCCATCCGTTAGGGTTTGTCTTGGGACCAAGTGGATGCCCTTCTTATAACCCCTTAAATGTTCACTCAAATGTTGGAGGTGAATCGCCTTCCAGAATCCTTTTTAACATGGGGTCATTAGGGGACATATCAAGCCTAACAAGAAGGTGGCCCTAGATATGGGATTCAATCCTATTTGTTTGTCTCATCTGCTTTTTACTCTTTAGGAGGTCAATTGGACTTAAATAGCAAAAGTCAGGAACTAAGCCACCTTCCTTAGATAACTTTTTATTCACCTCTGCTGTAATTGCAATCTTTTGAAACACATCTTTAGCAGAACCTCGAGGCTTCATAGCCGGATAATCATGCGTTAACTATTTTCTCTGCTATTGCAAACTTTTAGACCTATCATCATGAGTGCTAGAATTGCTCTCTATAATAGATCTGGATTCTGCTATCTTCATCCAAGGCTATTAGTTTGGGACGTACGAGATCACTTTGTCAGAAGGTCTGATGTCGAAGCTTAAATTCCTATATCGATGGGCAGCCATTCTTTAGACATTGGCTCTACAATAGGCAATTAAGATTGTAATTAGGCCATTTGTCAAAAAGTAGACCGATATGGGACATCAATTTCTTTTGTAAATGATCATTTAATTTAAATGTAATTGTTTTCCCCTTTCAGTTGCCTTTTCGTCTGCTTGTACATATTATGCTAATCTTAGGAATCTTAATTTATTAATTCTCATAGGCCATACTTGGCCGATTGAGAACTCTAAAATAAAATAGGAAAGAGAAGGAAAAATGGTTAAGTGTCAGCAGACACTAGCATCTCAAAATCTTGGATAATATTTTTTCAGCTACCTGCCATTGATCAAGCACTAATGGGGGATATCGTTGAAGATGCTACGCCTAGAAGTACCTCCCTGTTTTACCTTTACAATTTTGAATGGGCCTTCCGAGTTTGGAGATCATTCCAATGAGCAATATAACTTTCCAAACCAAATCCCCGACTCTAAATGACTTCGTTTTTACCCTTTTGTAGTAGGCCATTGCCACCCTTAATTTTTGTCCTTTTAGCAGTACAGGGCGACCATTCCAACTTCGTCCATGTTTTCCAACTTGATCAATATTGTTTGGTTATAGTTTGCTCGCTCTAGGCTGTTTGATATGCTCGTGTTCGTTCTTATGGATGTTCGATACGCCTAGAGAGGCTTTGAGAGTAAATGAATGCCAATTCCTTAGAGTCTCTATGACCATTTTGCTGATAATCTATGTTAACCCTACGGTTATTTAATTTAGGATTATATTTGGTTGTTATTTAACCTAGGATTATATTTGATTTTGATGATAACTAACATTGATAATTATGTTGTCTAACATGCATTGAGTTGATGAAGTAATCGGTACAATCTCATACTCATGCAAATGGACAATTAGACGAGTAAATTGATCAAAAACACTCAACGGAATGCATCAAAGATGGATTTCTTCGATTGATGTTTATAACGTGTTTATTCCTTTCTTTGTAACTAGACATAGAGAGTTGATCGTATCGATGACTGTAACCTAAAACTTGCCCATAGGTTTCCCTTGCATGCATAAAACTTTTTCATTCTTTGAAAATAAATAAACTACATTTTTAGGAATACAGTCGACTGCATTGGAATGCTGTCAACTGCAAGTTGGGCAGTGAGGTATTACAGTCGACTGCAAGTTGAAAATTTTGAATTTTCAACGGCTACTTTGGGAATACAGTCGACTGTAATAGCATAATGCAGTCGACTGCATTTACCGTTTGGCGCATTTATTGCTCCACCTAATTTCAAATGGTCATATTTATTCTCACACCTATATATACTCATATTGGACATAGTTTTGATTCATCAATTGCATTCAAAGCCTTCTTATCTTGCATATTCTCAAATATCAAAGCAATTGTTCAATCTCTCTTGGTTTTCATTGTTCTCTCATTCAATTCAAGAGAGCCCTTATTGTGAGCTTGCATTTGAGAGATATACACTTTCATAAGTCATCATACACCCATCTCTCTTGCTCTAGAGCTTAAACTTGTGCTCATCTACTTCTTGAGAGTGAATCTTTTGTACACAATTCTTCATCTAAAGTTTCTTGTATCAAAACTTAGGGTTGTCAAGCTTTGGAAGCTTGGGGTTGTCACAACTAGTTCTTGATGTGGGCAAAGCATCAAGGGATTGTAAGAGGTTCGATCTTGACCTGTAAGAAAGATCATTCTAGTGGATTCTAGGGCATTTCAAGGGACTTCCCTGAAGGGGTGGACGTAGGCTTGAGGGTAATTTGAGCCGAACCATCTAAATCTCAAGTGTCAAGTATCTCTAAACCATTCTCTCTTTACATTATTATTTTATACTTATGTTGAGATTGGTTAGATTGCTTATTTGAGATATTGTGTTTGAGGGTTGTTGTTCATAATTTCTCTAAGTTTGTAGTAATTACTTGTTAATTTTTTAAAGTAATCTTAAAACCCTATTCACCCCCATCTAGGGTTATCTTTTTGATTTCAAGTGGTATCAGAGCCTCGGCTCTTGATATATTGGGTAACACCAAGAGAGTTAATCGATCATTGCTTATGTTGGGGGAATGAAGGGTAGTTCTACTACTAGGCCTCCATTGTTTAATGGGACCAATTATAGTGTGTGGAAAGTTAAGATGAAGATATACTTAAGAGTCTCAAGATTATGAGATGTGGGATATTGTTGAGAATGTCCCATTTGTTCCAACAAAGGTGGTTGACAAGGTTGAGGAGCCTAAATCCAAATTGGATTATAGTGATCATGATAAGAAAATGATTTGTATGAATGATAGAGCAAAACATTGTCTTATTTGTGCTTTAGACACTAATCAGCTTAATAGAGTCATTATGTGTAATTCGGCTAAGAGTATTTGGGATACTTTACAAGTTACGCATGATGGAACATCACTTCTTAGAGATTCCAAAATGAACTTATTGTTTAGAGATTATGAGTTATTCCAAATGCTTCCAAATAAATTTGTTGCGGATATGAATACTTGTTTCACTAACATTGTGAATCCTTCTGAAGCAATTGGGTAAAGAATTTACTAGTGGTGATCTCGTAAGAAAGGTGATTAGGTCCTCACCAAGAGCTTGGGATGCAAAGATCACCGCCATCCAAGAATCGAAGAATCTTAACATCTTTCATCTTGATGAATTGATGTGCTCTCTAATGATGTTGAAATGCAACTCAAATCTTTCGATCAAAAGGACGTCAATAAGAAGCCTACATCAATTGCTCTTAAAGATTCATCTTCAAACCTTGAGTCAAGTAATGATGAAGAGGATATTGCAAAGAAATTCAAGAAGTTCTTAAGGTTTAGAAGGAATGGTGGGAGAAGACAACAAAATACTAGCAATGAAGAAAAGCTTTGCTACAAATGCCACAAACCGGGAAACATGAAGATGGATTGTCCTATATACAAAAAGGAAAAGAAGGAAAGAAGAGATGTATGGGAAAGAGCTAAAAGAAGACAACTCTATAAAAAAGAGAACAAAGAGAAAGAAAAAGCAATGAATGCCGAACATACTCCAACATGGAGTGACTTCGATTCAAGTGATGAAGACAATGGGAAGGATGAACAAGCAAATGTGTGCTTCATGGCAAATGATGAGGTAAGCTCTTCTTCCGGTAGTGATAGTGATAGTGAAAAATTCGAAGATGCTTATGATAGCCTATATGAGGAATCCAAGAAAATCTTTAAGAAAAATATTATTTTATCAAAAAAATTCCTTGAGATAAGCAAATTGAGAATGCAAAATAATGAGTTGCATGCCAAGAATGAATGCATTTCCAACCATTTATATGTGAAACATGTGAATAATGACTTGGTTGAATTAATTGCTAACACTTCTAGTTCAAAACAAATCTCTTGCAAAACTTTGGCTTTAGAAAAACAAAATAAAGATTTAAAACTTGAGATTTGTGATTTGAAAAAATATCTTGAAAAATTTGTTGATGGTCAAAACAATTTGGATGTCATGCTTGGACGCCAAAGAATTGGCCTAAACAAAGGTGGTCTCGGATTAGATCCCTTGGCCTTGCCTCCTAAAATTTTTCAACAACAAGCTAGGTTGAATATTCATACAAAACTACCAAAGAACTATTGCACACCATTTACACATTGCGGTTGGTGTAACAAGAAAGGGCATACGACTAATTATTGTCCTTGTAGAATTGTCTATGTTAGAGGTAGAAAGAAAATATGAGTTGTGAAAGGTCAAGATTTCAAATGTAAGACTAACAACCAAGGACCCAAAGAAAATATGGTATGTGTTTATAGGTATGTTTCAAAGCAAAATCTAGTAGCAAGAATTAGATTCTTGGTAGTGGATGCTCAAGACATATGACCGGCAACATATCTCTTTCACCTCGATCGATCTGAAAGAATGAGGAAAAGTAACCTTTGGTGACAATGCACAAGAAAAAATCAAAGATAAAGGAACTATCGGTAAGGAACCACATTCAATTAAGAATGTGTTATATGTTGAAGGTTTGAAGCATAATTTGCTAAGTATTAGTCAATTTAGTGATAAAGGTTTTAGAGTAATTTTTGAAGCTTCTCATTGTACTATACAATCTATGAAGAATAATGAAACCATTTTGGTAGGAAATAGAGATGACAATGTTTACTCTATACAATTGAATGATCTAGTTAACCAAGATGTTAAGTGTCTTACTGCTATTAGTGAGACATCTTGGCTTTGGCATCGAGGTCTTGGACACATGCATATGCAGCATTTGAAGGATATCTCAAGCAAAGAACTTGTGAGGAGACTCCCGAAGATCAAGTTAGAGAAAGACAAAGTATGTGATGCTTGTCAAATAGGTAAGTAAAAGAAGGTCTCTCACAAACCGAAGAAAATGGTATCTACTTCTAGACCCTTGTAATTACTTCATATGGATTTATTTGGACAAATCCCTACTACTAGTCTTGGTGGTAAATCATATTGTTTTGTTATTGTTGATGACTATGCTCGCTATACTTGGACTTTCTTTTTGGCTACCAAAGATGAATCTCTAGATGTGTTCACTTCATTTACAAAATGTGTTCAAAATCAAAAAGAATATTTGATAACCTACATTCGAAGTGATCATGGTAGATAATTTGAAAATTAAAAAATAGGAGCTTTTTGTGATGACATTGGTATATCACATAATTTTTCGGCTCCTAGAACTCCTCAACACAATGGTGTTGCCAAAAGAAAGAATAGGTCGTTGCAAGAAGCGGCAAGAATAATGCTTAAAGAATATGGTTTACCAATGTACTTTTGGGTAGAGGCGGTCAATAGTGCATGTTTTGTTCTCAATAGAGTTATCTTGCAAAAATTTTTGTTAAAAACCCCTTATGAGCTTTTTAATGATAAGAAATCTAAAGTAAGCCTTTTTAGAGTCTTTGGTTGCAAATGCTTTATTTTAAAATCTAAGGATCACCTTAGCAAATTTGATTCTAAAACATATGAGGATATTTTTCTTGGTTACTCTAATAATAGTATGGAATATAGAGTCTATAATAAAAGTACTTTGGCTGTAGAAGAATCCATAAATGTTACTTTTGATGAGACTAATCCTTTTCTTTGGAGGACTAACATTGTCAAAGTAGATGATATGGACAATGACATGAAAATTTTGGACATAAGTAATACACTACAAGACAACCCTAAAGAAATTGTTCCAGAGGAGCAACAATCAAGCTCTCAAGGGAGAGAGAAGGAAGCAAGCAATGATATTTCAAACTCGGACAACTCTCAAGCTTTACCAAAAGATTGGACTTACAAAAAGGATCATCCAAGTGATCAAATCTTAGGTAATCCTTCAAGTGGGGTAAGAACTTGACACTCTCTTCAATAGCATGTTAATTTAGCTTTTCTTTCCCAAATTGAACCCAAGAATTTCTCCGAAGCTCTACATCATGAATCTTGGATGCTTGCTATGCAAGAAGAGCTGGTTCAATTTGAAAGAAATCAAGTTTGGATCCTTGTGCCTAAACTCCAAAACTATAGGATTATAGGCACAAAATAGGTGTTTAGAGACAAACTTGATGAATCCAAAGTCGTAGTTAGAAACAAGGTAGATTAGTGGCCCAAGGTTATAACCAAGAAGAAGGAATTGATTATGATGAGGCTTATGCACCGGTAGCTAGACTTGAATCTATTAGAATGCTATTAGCTTTTGCTTGCTTTAAAGATTTTAAACTCTATCAAATGGATGTCAACAGTGCTTTTCTAAGCGGTTTTATTTCAGAGGAGGTATATGTGGCTCAACCTCCCGGTTTTGAACATGAAAATATCCAAACTATGTTTTCAAGCTTAGCAAAGCTCTTTATGGTCTAAAACAAGCTCCTAGAGCTTGGTATGAAAGGCTAAGTAGTTTTCTTTTAGAAAATAGTTTTTCAAGAGGAAAACTTGACATCACTCTTTTTATAAAATCTAAGGGCAAGGACTTATTATTGGTGCAAATCTATGTTGATGATATTATATTTGGTGCTACTAATGGATACTTGTGCGAAGAGTTTGCTTATTGCATGAGTAAAGAGTTTGAAATGAGCATGATGGGAGAACTCAACTTCTTCCTTGGATTGCAACTCAAATAAAGCAAGGATTGAATCTTTATCAACCAAGCCAAATAGACCAAAGAGCTACTAAAGAGATTTGACATGGAAGAATCAAATGTGTTTGACACTCCAATGAGCTCATCATTAAAGCTTGAAAAGATGAAAAGGGTAAGGATGTTAAGCGCTATCGAGGTATGATCGGATCACTCCATTACCTTACCGTAAGTAGACCCGATATAATGTTTAGTGTTTGTTTATGTGCTAAATTGCAAGCTTGTCCTAAGGAGTCTCATTTGGTTGCCGTCAAGAGAATCCTTAGATATTTTAAAGGCACTCATGACCTAGGGCTATGGTTTCCTAAGAACACATCATTTTTTTACCTAGTTGGTTACTCCGACGCAACTATGCCGGTTGTAAAACCTAGCGGAAAAGCATTAGTGGCAGTTGTCAATTCTTAGGACACTCACTTGTTTCTTGGAGTTCCAAAAAGAAAATTTCGGTTGCACTCTCTACCATCGAAGCCGAATATGTGGCGATTGGCGCTTGTTGTGCGCAAATTCTTTGGATGAAACAAACCTTTTGAATTTTGGACTCAAGTATGATCATATACCTATCTTAATACGATAACTCGAGTGCCATGGACTTGAGCAAAGATCCCATCCAACATTCACGGACTAAGCACATAGAAATCAAACACCATTTTATCCGTGATCATGTGCAAAAAAGTGATATTGTTCTCGATTTTGTGGACACAAATCACCAATTAGCGGATATCTTTACTAAACCATTAGATGCGAAGAGGTTTACTGCTCTTAGAAGAGAACTTGGCATGTCTTCACCTATGTGACTAAATTGTTATATATCTTGTGCTTCAACATGCAAGTTGCACTTCACATGCTTAAGCATTATCTAATATGCTTATAGCATGATTTGGTTTAATGTTCTCTTTCCAAATTTATTGATTTTGTTGATATTCATCTAATCTCATTTGTTTAAATCGATTTGCACACATTTATATTGCAATATACATATGAAAAAAACATTTCAAGACTGTTTGACTTTTGGCAATAAAGTCGACTGCATGTAGGAATACAATCAACTGCATGTGAAAATACAGTCGACTGCATGCATGAATATAGTCGACTGCATGTGGGAATACAGTCGACTGCATTACGGGAAAAGGGCATAAATCTGGCCCATTTCGGTAGATTCTCTCACTCTCTCTCTATCCTTCGAAACCTCTCTCTTCTCTCACGTTAGGACTCAAATCTTCGCTGATCGGCTTGAAATTGGTATGTAATTCTTACTAAATCTTGTTCTATTACATGATTTGCACACTTTCACCGATCAAATTCACCTAGATTGTTTGAAATCTTTAAAAATTCAAATTGTTCACTATAATAATATTTTGTCCAATTCACATCAATTGAGCATGCTATTACATGATTTGTTTCTTGACTCATGCTTAATTATGTCATTTAGTCGACTATACTTCGTTAATTACATTCAATTTGTCCAAAATTGGTTTTTTCCCAAATTGCATAAACTAGGGTTCTTTATTCGTCAAAATTTCTTCAAATTGATCATGCAATTACATGTTTTATCACTTCATTCATGTTTAGTTATATGTATTACCTGCTTTTACATGGTTAATAACATTCAATTTGTCCAAAATTTGTTTTTCTCCAAATTGCATGAACTAGGGTTTATATTTTTTCAAAAATATTTAAAAATTCATACTTCTTTCGTTTGTTTAAACCTAAATTCATGTTGTATTATCCTTCTATCATACTTTCACATGTGATTTATTTAAACAATTTCATTGAAAACCTCAATTTTCAAAAATTGCATAAACCCTAATTTTTGAATTTTTCTTAAATAATATATACATATATACATGATTTTCACTTTCTTTGTATTTTCATACATCTTACTTATGTTATTTCTCTTTCCAAATTTGTTAGACTATTTTAAGAATGGCAAGAGAGAAACGTGCGCGTGCTAATACTTCATGATCACGAGTCGTACCCGAGCCCGAGCCTATTGCAGTAGAGTTTGATCGCAACCGCTATCGGAACTGCGAGGCTCTAGACCGTTTTTCTGCACAAAATTCTTCCCCTTTGGCTCTGGGTTTGCGATTGGATACTCCATTTCTCTTTAGCATAGGTGTACTTAGACACCTTCAGGATTGTTATCTAGACCGCTTTACTGATAGGAACACCATTCTATATTATCCTAATGCAATCCATTTATTCTACGCGAATTTGACTTAGAGCATTTCCACTGAGTTGTGTACCCTCATGTCTTATATCTTTGGTCGGCGTATCTCATTCTCTCAGTCATGACTAGCCACTCTTCTAGACCTCCCCGATAGTGGTTTCTAATTTACACTAGAGATGATTCCTGTAGCCGGTCAATCACATTGGTTTGACCACCCTTTCTCTATCGAGGTGCAGCTTCGACATACCCTTCATAGTCGATATGTTAAGGCTGCGAGAAGCCCAACCTTTGTGACCTTCCTCCTTTTTCTCGACTGTTCCATCATGTCATCGCTCATAACGTCATCCCTAGAGCCGGCGGTCTTTCACTCCCTCTTATTTAGACGTCTAGCTCTTGACTTTTTCTGCTCGGGTACACCGATTAACCTCTCTCGTCTCATCATGTTGAACATGACTAGCAGCGCCTCACATCCTGGCTTAGCTATACCTTATAGCCTCTTACTCACTCCCATTTTTGCTGCCTTTGACATACCTCTTCTCGGTGAGTATATTGAGGTGACTCGGCACAACGTACTAGACTGTTCTTCCCTTCGTAGGAATGGACTTTTAGATGATCGTAGTCGTTTCTTGCCTGAGCCTGACATGGACGATGCTATGGAGGATGATGATGATGATGCTCGTAGAGATACCGATGATGGGGTTGATCATGATCCACCTCCATTGGTCTTTCCGAGCAATCATGAGGCGGGCACTTCTTCCGGTCATTCTGCTACAGGATATGAAGCAATCCTAGCTCGATTGGATTCGATGCAGTAGTAGATGCATGCCAGTCTCAGTCAGATGGATCTCACTCACAACCAGCTCAGTCAACGCCTTTCTCGCTTGGAGGACTTCTGCGGTGTTCAGCGTCCCGAGGAGGATATCTTTCACCCACCACCTCCACCATCGGTTCCTTGAGGAGTTAGGATATGATTAGTATTTTATGCTTATGATTTCAGACTCTACTATGTATTTCAAACCTTGTCGTGGATGCTACTCGTAGTATTACATTAGAACTTGGGTTAATATTTTAAAAATTAGCACTTTGATTCACGCTTATCTTGTTGCACATCTGATTCATATTACGCTTCTTTTTATGTGCTATTATTACAAGTCTTGATCTACCTTTTGATGGTTATTAAAGTACTTATGTTTTCTTGTTTTGAATGCCCTTGTTGGCTACATTGATTATCCATGGATGGATACATATGTTGATCACTTTCATACACACACACACAACAACCCTTGATCGTTTTAATGATGTCAAAAGGGGAAAAAAGATTATTGAATCATACTCGTGTGGATTTGATAATGAGCATACATTACTTGAGTTAGGGGGAGCCCTATATTGCTTAAGATAGGGGGAGCTTTTTGTCATGATTTCTTCTTATGACCCGTTACGTTTTATAGTGATTGAAATTGAGACTGTTATGCTTCGTTGCGCATATTATCCTTTATGTCTCATAGTATTTGAATCAATGTTTGTCATCATCAAAATGGGGAAGATTGTTAACCCTACGGTTATTTAACCTAGGATTATATTTGGTTTTGATGATAACTAACATTGATAATTATGTTGTCTAACATCCATTGAGTTGATGAAGCAGTAGGTACAATCTCATACTCATGCAAATGGACAATTAGACGAGCAAATCGATCAAAGACACTCAACGGAACGCATCAAAGATAGATTTCTTCGATTGATGTTTACGATGTGTTTATTCCTTTCTTTGTAACTAGACATAGAGAGTTGATCGTATCGATGACTGTAACCTAGAACTTTCCCATAGGTTTCCCTTGCATGCATAAAACTTTTTCATTCTTTGAAAACAAGGAAACTGCATTTTTAGGAATACGGTTGACTGCATTGGAATGCAGTCAACTACAAGTTGGGCGGTGAGGTATTACAGTCGACTGCACTCCAATGCAGTCGACTGCAATACTTCTAGTAGCCTATCACAGTCGACTACATTGGAACACAGTCGACTGCAAGTTGGAAATTTTGAATTTTCAATGGCTACTTTGGGAATACAATCGACTGCAATAGCACAATGCAGTCTACTGTGTTACCGTTTGGCGCATTTATTGCTCCACCTAATTCCAAATGGTCATATTTATTCTCACACCTATATATACTCATCTTGGGCATAGTTTTGATTCATCAATTGCATTCAAAGCCTTCTTATCTTGCATATTCTCAAAGATCAAAGCAATTGTTCACTCTCTCTTGGTTTTCATTTTTTCTCATTCAATTCAAGAGAGCTCTTATTGTGAGATTGCATTTGAGAGATATACACTTTCATAAGTCATCATACACCCATCTCTCTTGCTCTAGAGCTTAAACATGTACTCATCTACTTTTTGAGAGTGAATCTTTGTTCATAATTCTTCATCTAAAGTTTCTTGTATCAAAGCTTGGGGTATTCAAGCTTTGGAATTGTCAAAGCTTGTTCTTGATGTGGGCATTGCATCAAGAGATTGTAGGAGGTTTGATCTTGATTCGTAAGAAAGATCATTCTAGTGGATTCTAAGGCCTTTCAAGGGACTTCCTTGAAGAGGTGGACATAGGCTTGAGGGTAATTTGAGCCGAACCATCTAACTCTCAAGCATCAAGTATCTCTAAACCCTTCTCTCTTTACATTATTGTTTTATACTTATGTTGAGATTGGTTAGATTGCTTATTTGAGATATTGTGTTTGTGGGTTGTTGTTTGAAGTTGTTTAAGTGTTGTTCATAGTTTCTCTAAGTTTGTAGTAATTACTTGTTTTTTAAAGTAATCTTAAAACCCTATTCACCCCCCTCTAGGGTTATCTTTTTGGTTTCAATCTCCTTGATGACCTTACTTGTTTCTTTGACCTGCTCGTTCCTTTGAGCGTTGTGATAGGTAGAATGTGATAATTAAATGTTGAACCGAGCAATGAAGGTTTTGACCTTTTTTCTTTAAATAGTATCGTCCCTTTAGTGACAACGTGTGAATCATTTGCTCTTAGATTAGTGTGATCACATTGGTTGGGCTGAGGTTTTTATAGGGAAGGCATTTCTGCCTACTTAATAATATAATTAGTGGTGAGGATGATGAACTTATGGGATTGGAGGAAGCAGGGTGGATCATACCTATCATGTCCATGGCCCATGCTCTGAACGGTAAGGCTTGATGATGATATGAGTTTTGGTAGCTTGTACATGGTGGATTGGTCTGTGTTTCTGACAATCTCGCACCTTTTGCGTAGATAATGCAATCATTGACCATTGTGGGCTAGTAATATTTCTATATACAAATTAGTCACTGCATCTTGATACCAGTTATATGAGCCCCATAAATTTCCTCGCTAGTTTCTGTCATTACTGTTAGAGCTTCTTGATTCCTCACGCATCTCAGAAATCTAATTGTCTTCTGGGCTTTTCTTGATTAAATCACCGTCGAGCAGTACATACCTCAGAGTCTTTTTCTTGGTCTTGAAGTTGGTTTGGCTTGCAGGATTTATTAGGAAAGTGGTGATTGGAGATTTCCAAACATTATCTTCCAGATCAAGTTCATTAATCTCTTGGTCAATTCCCTTGTCCTGCTTTGTATTAGTTACCTTCTTGTAATTGCAGTAACTTCCTCATTAAAGCTTGCTAGGAAGATCGGGCCTGATGCCGCTTGGGCTAGATGATCAGCCTTGTGATTATTATCCCTGAAATATGTTGTGAGATGAATTCATCAAATTCATCAGCCAGATTCGAGGGGTTGTATGATATGAATATAGCCCCCAGTTTTTGGACTTGAACCTGCCTGCTACTTGATGAATGATAATTCCCAAATCTCCATATATGTGGACCATTCTCACCTTTGTTTTGAACAACATTTCTAGGCCGATGAATGACATTTTGAGGCTGATGATTAATGCTTCATACTTGGCTTGATTATTAGTGCATGGAAGTTCAATTGAAAGGCCAGCTTCTCTTTTCTTCCAATGGGGGAAACCACAACGACCCTAACCCTGCCTGAGTTGTCGAGTCTTGATCCATCAAAATAAAGTTCCACGTGGTGAGGGTGATGTTGGAAAAATTTTGTATGATGATGGTCTCATAAACATTTGGTTTAATTTATAATATTGTGTAATCAACCAAAAAGTCAGCTGCGGCCTGACCATTAATGACCATTACAAAATATAATAATAAAAAAAACTCACGAATGATCAGTCTGGATAATGATGGTAGGCATCATATTTACCTTAGTTTATACGATGGAAAGAAAAGATCTAAGCATAAATTTTTGATGATTATCTACCTTTATTCAACTAGGGTTTGGATTCTGTTAGGATAATAGATGGCTTGTTCAAAGCCAGCTTCATTGTTTTAAGCTATCAAGCTTTTAATGGAGTTGCATGTGGTAGAAATATGAAGTTTGAAAGGCCTATCCTTGATAAGTGGCAAATGGGATTGGAACATTGGCAAGAAGCCTCTTGATCTCGTCAAAGGACTGTTGGTGTTGGGCCTTTTATTTGAACTCTTCTTCTTTCTTGAGCCTTAACAGCTACTAAGAAGGATCTTATTTTCTCTGTACAGTTTGAGATAAATCTCCTCCCGAGAATTATCGGAGCTCTTTCTTCGTCGGGGCAAGGTTGTAATTATTACCTTGGTTTTGTTTAGGTCGACCTTGATCCCCTTTTGGTGCCCCAGGAACCCCAAGATTTTCCCTGTGGTCACTCTGAATGAGCATTTACAATTGAGACTTGATTATTATGTCATCAATGTATACTTCCATTAGTTCCCCAATGATTTCATGGAAGATAGTGTTCATAATAGTTGATATCTATCACTTGTCATTTTTTCTAGGCCGAAAGGTATCACCACCCATTTGATGATGCCAATGTTTTGAGGGCATTTAAATGCTGTCTTCACATTGTCCTCTTTTGCAATCTTAGTCAGATCATATCTTGCACAATAGTCAACAAAAGAACGCATCTCATTCTTTGCCATTCTATCGACCAACTAGTTGACCGCATGCATATGGTCTAGATCTTTTGGGGTGGCTAAGTTCTAGTTTTTAAAACTGTTGCGCACCCTTGTATCTCTATTATTCTTAATGATTAGGAAGATGCTGCACATTGACTCTGCACACTTGGCTATTCTGACGAAGCCAACCTTTGGCATTTCAACAATCTTTAATTTTAACTTGAAGATTACTTGGTTGGACATGCCTCTGGGTGTCTTCTGGTACAGCCTGAAACCCTCCTTAAGTGGTAACATGTGCTCGACCAAATCTCGTGGTAGCTCTGACATTTCATGGTACTCCTAGGCAAAGCAATCCTTAATCTTCAGCAGCAGATCACGCTGGTCAGTTGCTAATCGAGTGGTAGTGATGAGCTTATGTAAGTAGGCAAATGTTTGCCTTTTTATGCCCAGATGATCTCTAGAATTGGTTCTGGCACATCGGCCTTGAGATCATCTATGTTAGCACTGGTTGCTTCCAAATCTTCTATTTGGATTAGATTTTCCAATAGTTCTTCAATGCGTTCTCCGCTGTAGCTGCAGTTGGCCTCATGGGCCGAATTGCTCGTGTTAGACGAACTAAATACCTCAAGCTTTCTCTCAACCAGGTATGCACGTACCTTTCCCATGTATCTCTTTGT
Organism: Escallonia herrerae; assembly: GCA_033070095.1. Classification (NCBI taxonomy): domain Eukaryota; kingdom Viridiplantae; phylum Streptophyta; class Magnoliopsida; order Escalloniales; family Escalloniaceae; genus Escallonia; species Escallonia herrerae. Next base: position 139,660 of record JAVXUP010000988.1, on the reverse strand, counting down.
AGTTTGCCTACCTAACTCATAATTTGACTCTGGTAGTGATAGAATTTTTGACCATCTGGCTCGATATCGACATAACGATTTCAGCCTCGAGGGCCGTGGGCTAATTGAGTTCCTTCGTCATTTTCAAGTGAAGGATCCATGATGTAAGAGAATAAGAACTTTTGTTTGAACTGAATATGAAGGGCTAATTTCTCGTAAGACATGATATACCACTTCATAAAGAAATGGTATAAAAGATCTTAGGAGAAAAAGCTGAGATTAAAATGAGACCCTTGAAAATGTAGGCCAAGAGGTTTATTTATGGAGCTTTGGGATGCCAAGAATGATAAAGATGGCTATTTCAATGTGCAATCTGATGATAAGACAAAATGTTTGATAAAAAAAACTGGCTAGTTTGTAAAAGTCAACTAACCGGCTGGTTTGTAAAAAAATAGGCTGGTTCATCCCATAATTTTATAATGTTTTTCCTCAAATTTGGAGACATTGTGTGACCCTAGTTTGGTATTTATCTCAGATTTTGCAAATGGGATGTACCAAATTTGACATTTATCGTCATAAATCATTGATCTTATCCCTTGCATCAAGGATAAATCACAAATAATTCCTTAAAGCATCTAGACAAATCACATTCTAGACATAGACTGGACTAACATATTTGGACTAGACTAAACCCATTATTGACTTGACAAGTGGATTGAAATGTTAGACCGCTGGACTGGACCAGACAATACGACTAGACAAATGGATTGGAAAATTGGACTTATGATCTTGACAACTGGACTGGACTAGACCAAATTAAATTAATGAAGTTATAGTACTAAGCCTAATCTTAAAAATAAATCTTAATTGATAATGAAGTCTTATATTTATTTTAGTAAACAATGACTACAAAAATGAGGTGTCTACAGAGCCCCTCGGTGAAGGAGTCGTGTGCGAGTGAAAATCACAGAAAACAACTCATTTTTGTAGTAATATACGGAAAAGATCACAAGACTTTAGACAACTCGCGAACCATGACATAGATATGATGTCGGAACTTTACAGTGCTTCCCACGAGGAATCAGACCAACGTAGTTCTCCAAGATACTGGGCAGAATTCAAAGTTGGAGCCAACAATAATTACAATTGGTCGTCGAACAATACTATAAAGGAAAATGATTTTCAACCTTGTTTAGAGCTAGAGCCAACAATAACGAAGAGTGGTCGCCAGAAAAGGGGCACGTCCTCAGAAGTCGGATCCAACAGTAACAATGATTGGTCGTCTAAAGATACTAAGAAAGTGAAGTTGAATCGTTCCTAGAGCCGGAGCCAACAATAGCAACGATGATTGGGCAGTTAGTTAGATCCTTCCAGTCCAAATTTTTTTAAATCTAAAATAAACCCTAACCTTACAGACCAACTGATCAGTTCACTCATCTAGTGACCGGAGTATTAGTCAGATTCTTCTTGTCGTAGAGATTTTATCTGAAACAAACCCTAAACCTACTTGGCAACTGGCCGTTTCACCTTTTTGGGTGACCAGATGGTTAGTCAGAATCCCCTTTTCTCTAGAATTTCCCAAAACGAACCCTAACCCTATTGACCAATCAGCCGGTTCACCATCCCAAATAACTGGACGATTAGCCTCAACCCTTTTATTATAAAAAAAATCCAAAGATAACCCCGTTGACTAAAGCCCTACCACTTACCGAAAACCTCTCATCCCCTATAAGGTATAAGCCCGCCAGTTCGATCTATGTGGTCTATGTGATTATATTTTAAAAATATTTCTCTATATATTTAAGGCTAGGCGTGGTTGGTACCGTGACACATTTGGGAAACTCACACGAACCCCAATGGCCAAAGCATACCCATGGATGGCAGATTTGGTTAGTATTATCAGTGAGTTTTGCAAGGGTTTTCAGATGGTTTTGCAGCCTTAGCAAATCAACAATCCTGAATAGCCGAGGAGATAGAGAACCTCAAAAAGAAGGTAGGAAAGAACATAAGGATGAAGCTAAGCTAGAGAAAAGGGATGACAAAAAGAAGGGTCCTGAACTCAACTAGAAATACGAATCCAAAGATGAGGAAGTGAAACCCACTATCTCAAAATGGAAAGATAAACTGGCTGCACTCGAATCCCAAGTTGCTCGAATGAGGAAAGCTGATGACCCACCAGATCTCAACAATCTGATCACAGCACACTAACCATGAACCCCGAAGACCGGTTGTCACCTAAGTTCAAGATGCTGGAGATGTACAAGTCTGACGGGACTACAGACATTGAGATCCACATCAAGGTGCACATGCAAGCATTAGTGCCCTACGAAGTCAATCAGAATCAGTTGATACAACTTTTCCACTATACCCTCACTGAAGCCGTATCTAGATGGTTCCTCACCTTGGACAAAGCCTGAGTTCAAACCTAGGAGGATGTCATGAGGTAGTTCTTAAATTAGTACAAGAAAAATGCTGATTTAGATATTACCCGTAGAGACCTAGAGACTACTAAGCAGGAACCGAGGGAGTTTGTGTCTGCATTTATCATGAGATGGAGGAATAAGGCTGCTCAGATAGTGACCCGCCCTATAAAAGAGGAACATGTGAATATAATGAGAAACAATTTGATCCCCATGTACCATGAATACGTCTTTGGTTACTACCATAACTCGTTTAAGGCATTAATGGGATCTTTTGTACAAATTAAGGCCGCCATTAATAAAGGGACCATTTTGCCTAATACGAAACCAGGGGTATAGGAAGCAGGTTCCAGTAATTTTAATGAAATCAAAGCCCACTAGTGTCAACAATGTCAATAATGTACAAGCACCCCAGATAATGTCATGGGAAACCATTGCAGAGCCTAAGAGGAAGTTCACTTCGCTTAATGCACCATTAGCCATTGTATTTGAACAGTTGTTGGGAATGGGCATGATATCTAAGCTACTGCCTACTCGTACGCCAGTAGTGAAACCAGAAGGATATTATGTTCAAGCCTTTTGCGCTTATCATCAAAGGAAGAGACACTCCATTGAGAGATGCATGAGTCTCAAGCATGCCATCTAAGACCTTATTGACAAAAGCAAATTTTCTCCTCCCGCCAGACCCAATGTTAGGAAAGAACCCTTACTACCTCATAGGATTAATCTTATTAATGATGGTTTACAAGCAGTAGATTCGATTATAGTTACCACCAGAAAGTTAATTTTGTTCTGGATAAATCCGTCGTAGCGGTCATGGATGATTCAGAACTACCTCAGATTGGATAGGTAGAGAACGACAAAGACAACATTGTGGTTCCACATGACTCATTAGATGTACTGCTCAATGAATTTAGGATCGACAACTCGGTTCAACGTTTAGAGTTTGTGGAGGTTTGTCTCGATGAAAATTTCCTCACTTTTGCTCCCTATAGCAACACGTCTGTCCTTTCCGAGTTGAGAAGACTTTACCATTTTCTCGAAAAAGGTTTAGGCCAAAATTGCCAAGGACTTCCCCCAGTTTTCCAGTTCTCGAGTATAAGAAGGATCGGTTTGGGTTGAGGTACAAACCAACCAAGAAAGAGAGGAATGAAACTATCAGGAAGATGGCTCAAGCCAAGAAAGACAAAGCCGAACAACTCATGAACGTCAATGCCATGTCCAAGGTCCCCACCCCTATATGGACATTTTGTCAAACAAGGAGAAGATAGACCTTATCGTGGATTTTTAGAGCCTGTCTACAATGCAGAAGCAGGGAAGCAGATCAATGGATGGGAAACTTTTATGAGTGTGAATAGGTTGAGGATGAAGATTGCCAAGCCAGACTAAGCAGAGCAACAAGGACACCCTTGATTGGATGAACTTTATGGAGTCAAAGGAAATGACAGCATGCTTCAGCGATACGCACATGCTGGTGCCTATCTGCGAAATGGCCAACCAAGTTATGGATCTAGCAAGCCCAATTACTCCAGCACAGGGCGACATGCGGAATTAGATGATCGAGTTTGGGTCTTTAACTGTGGGACAAATTACCAATAGATGTCCTCCTGCCGAGGCTGTTTGTGAACCGGAAGACTTGGATTCTTATGTTTCTTTAGATAATTTGAGTTTGCTTACCTACTTTATTCTCCCTGACTTTTAATTGAAAAAGTTATGGTAGATGTTGTTTATTTATGGTTGTTGATTTAGATTATGATGAATTAATCAACACGGTTAATTATGGGTCACGACTGATGAATCCTGAAGAGAAAAAAATATTTGAAAGAAATGACGAAAGAAATAGAAATCTAGGAGTCTAGTAGAGTTAAGCCAATGGCAGAGGAAACAATTAAAGGCAACATAGGTACGTCTAAAAATATGAATGTGATCAGAAAGAGGGGCTAGCCAAGATGAAAGAGAAAGACAGAAAATCACTGCACACTTGAGAGAATTCATAGATGTATCTACCAGATCATATAGTGACATGCCTGGTATTGACCCGTCAATTGTTGAACACCACTTACCCACCCTACCTAAAACCAAACTTGTCAAATAGAAGCTCTATAACTTGAGACCGAAGTTGTCCTTTAAGGAGGAAGTCATGAAGCTTTTGCACATGGGATTCATCAGAGTGATTGAATACCCTACTGGCCAGCTAACATAGTGCCTATACCTAAACCAATCGGCCAATTGCAAACGCGTGTTGATTACCGAGACCTTAATAGAGCTTCCCCCAAATAAGATTTTCCCTTGCCCATTATAGACATGATAACAAACAACGCCATAGAACACGAGTTAGTTACCTTCATGGATTGCTTCGCTAGATACAATCAGATAAAGATGGCTCCTGAGGATAAAGAGAAAACAACACTTTTTGTTACACTGTGATGCCTTTTGCATTGAAGAATGTCGGGGCTACGTATCAGCAAGCCTCTAGTATCCTTTTCCCTGATATGATTCAAAAAGTGGTGAAAATATATATGAATGATATGATCATCAAATCTAAGAAGCATGAAGATCACCGTACGGTTATGAGGAAGTACTTTGGGAGATTAAGGCAATCAACCCACAGAAGTACGTGTTCGGGGTTACAGTCCAAAAGTTACTAGGATTTTATGGTAGGAAATGGGGTATAGAGGTCGATCTAGTTAAGATTAAGGCCATAGTCGAGATGCCCCTACCCAAGATTCTTGGGTAGAATCCAGTACATCAACCGGTTCATATCCTAAATGACTATGATTTGTGAGTCTATGTTCAAGTTGTTGAAGAAAGATTCAGCCAAAGAGTGGAATCCCTTATGTCAAGAAGCTTTTGAAAAAAATCAAACAATACCTCACCATCCCTCCAGTCCTGATCCCTCCAACGCCTGATAATCCTTTATTGTTACACTTAACCGTTACCGATACCACAGCTAGAACCATGTTGGCCCAGCATTTGGAGCATTCATTAGTTGAAAGAGCCATTTACTATGTCAGCAAGAAGTTAACCCAAGGAGGAAATAAATTACTCAGCTTTGGAGAAGACATGTGTATCATTAGTTTGGATAATGTAGATGTTGTAACATTATGTTTTGGCTTACCCTGTCTGCCAGTTGGTTAGAATGGATCCCATGAAATATCTATTCGAAGAACTATTTCCAAGACGAAGAAGTCAATCTCATTGAATCAGGGACGAGGTGGTAGTTATATTTTGACGGAGCAGGGAATAACAAGGGGTTTGGAGTAGGAATATTGTTAATTTTAGCAGACGATGTTTGGCCCATAGACATCAAGTTGACTTTCAACGGTACTAACAACATCGCTGAATATGAAGCATCTATTAGCGGTTTAAAGATGACTCTGAGCTTAGGAGTCAGAGAGATCACGATATGTGGTGATGCGTCATTGATCATATACTAGATACAAGGGATGTAGAGGATTAGAGATGAACATCTACAAGTATATCATGCCCATTTAGAAAGGATCGTGGATCAGTTCAAGGATGTAGAGTTCTGTTACCTACCCCAGCTCAAGAACAACTTTGTCGATGCTTTAGCCACACTTGCATCAATGGTGGATATACTCAAGGGATGGGAAGTAGAGCCGATTGTGATATAGAAAAAAGATCGGCCAGCTTATTGCTTCATGATTGTAACCATGAAGAAAGACGATATGACTGAACCATTGGTACACCAATGTCCAGAACCTTATCTAGGATGGTGAATACCCTGACGGATATTCTGCAAAAGACCATGCATCTTTGAGGAGATGGGTATCACAGTTTATCATGTGTGACTGACACTTATACAATAGTCATTACAATGGAGAACACCTACTGTATGTGACCAAGAGAGAAGGCCTTCAAGTTATCAAAGATATACACTAAAGAGAATGTGGACTGCAAATGAACGGTCGTATGTTAGCAAAGAAAATTCTTTGACGGGGATATTACTGAAGTATGATGGAACAAAACTGTGGAAGTAGAATCTCTTAAGGTGCTGTTGGAGAACCAAGTAGCCAAGGAAGATTGGGTGTGATATCATTTTGAAGAGTTAGCATTGGCAGACGAGAAATGGCTAAATGCTCTGTACCATAATCAGGGTGACCACAAGCGGATTGCCCAAGCGTTTAATAAGCTAATGAAAGGACGTGGCTTAAAAGAAGGATATCTAGTATTAAAGGAAATATCGGAAAAATTTTAAAGCCTCGAAAAAAGTTTAAACCCAACTTGTCAGGTCTCTATATGATCAAGAAATCGTGATCGGAGGTGAATCTTTATTAGTCGATGTGCATGGAATCGAGTTGTCATAGTTAGTCAACCTAGACCGACTAAAGAAATGTTATACAAGAGTGAAAATTGAACAACGAATGACCTAATTTTCTTTAAGAACACTATCCAAGCACACACATGTTAATTTAACACATCAGATGGACGTACGTAGGCAGCCCCTAAATATGCCTCTGGTGCAGTCAAATTTAATGAAAAGTCTCTTATTCCACTAGCTATGACATTGATTACATTCTCGAGAAAAATAAAAAAGCCCGCTAGGACAAAAAGAGTGAAAATGACGGCCTAGGCAAAAGTTAGGGCAAAAGAAAAACTTTTAAGTTCTATCAGCAACCTAAGAGTAAGTTACAATCAATTTCCTTTCTTTTTTGAGGAAAGATGATCATCTTCATCCATAAATATGATCGACCGGAACTTCTGCATATCCCTTCTAGAAGTCAACCTCTGAGATATCGGAATCACATCCTCTAGGATCTCTACTTCAGATACTGAGCTTTATTTGATCCTCCCGATATTTGTGCCCTTTTCACGCGTTTGATCAAAACGGCCCTCGACATAAGCATCTATGCCATCTTCATTTTCTGGAGCAGTTTTGATAGCCAGTGGCCTTTTTTGGTGTTTCTTATTAATCAAGAAGGAATGGATTTTTTGAGGTTCATTAATGTAAAAAAATTGTCTCAGATTCCCGTCTATATTAACTCTTCTTCAAACATCCAAGAACCGGTCCAAGACCGCCGGGTCCATGAAACCCAAACTTTTTCCTCTGCCTAGGGTCGACGAAAAAAATTTGAATAATACTCTGGGAAGATCTACTAAAGTCCGGCAACTCGGGCCCTAAATCAATTACAGCAAGAGCTTCCTCTTTATCCTGCTCCTGAAATTTGATTCGCAAGCACTCAAAAAATCCCAGTTCAACTCTGCCCTCAGTCTGTTCTCCAAATCCAGTACCATTTCTCGAATGAGAGACGAAAGCCAACTGATGTAATCTTCAGACAATAGTGTAGCAACCAATTCAATACCATCGACAAACGTTTCACCCCCTATAGAGTGATCAAAGTAAGGAAGAGAACCCGAACCTCGGGAAATAGCCTTAGCCAGTGAAGGGCTAAGGTCTCTCACCACAATAACAAAGTTATTGTAAAAGTTTGAAACAATTTTTTCACAACAGAATCCGACAAGTAAAGTAAAATTATGAAGAGCGATGTCCTGTTAGACAGATACTATGATACCCAACAGTCCTCGGCTCGGAGTAAGTCTGTGGGGCTCCTACTAACCACAATACCAACGGATATCTTTTGATTCTCGCGCACCGAAGAAATGAGTCCAATCATCTATGCCATAACGACCCTCGAAGAAGGCCGAGCATGGAAAGAACAATGGCGATACCTCACCTCAGCAGGTTTAGCTATCGGCTGCATGTCATCCAAAAGCCACATGTATAGAAGCAAGTGGCTACCCCTTAAATGTAGCACTTGGATCCCTATGCACCTCGGTGATGGCATTTATGGTTTTAGCTACCATTACTAGAATCAGAAATTTCCTTTTCGAAGATAGTTGGAGTAACAATTCACCCAATCTCACATCAGCAACCCCTGAGCCCACAACCATAAGGTATTTGGCCACCAGGCACAACCTCAGAGTTGCCACGACAAGCATATTGCAGAACATGGTTATCCGGTTTGGCAACAAAACATTATATTATGGGATAAAGTAGAATATGCTCACCTCGAATAAAAGTCCCAGCCTTCTATTTGTTAACTCCCAGTAAATCGATGAGGACTGAACATAGCGATCTTGAATGACATGAACAACAAAGGGTAATTGGAAGGATATCCAACAAAAGCCAAGAATTCTTCATGAGTTAGGCAGAGCTCATCGAAGCCGAATCAGAAGACATGTTCTTCAGAATCCCAGAATTTGCATGCACCCTAGAGAATATCTTCATGAACAACCACCGTCCGCAAACTCATGACTAGCTTCAGATAGAAATTCCCATCGAGATGAATAAGCTTAACCTTGTTTAAGGAATTAGCAAAAGCCTAGAATTGGAGCTCAAAGATCGTGGGATTATCTTCGAAAGCTGTTGAGAGTTCTTCTAGGAGAATGAGAATCGAATGATACCTTTGAAAATGAGTCCTCAATATAGAAGGAGGGAACCTAAACTATGTAGAGATAGGACTCAAAAATTAAAAATTTGGACAAACCTGCCACTTTTCCTTTTGTTTTGAACATTTGAGAAGTTGATGTCTTTGACCAACTGTCTGATTTTACCAGAAAAATAGATTCCTCTACTGATCCACCGTCTGGTTTTATTAGAAAAATGGACTTTTCTTCTGATCAACCATCTAGTTTTACCAGAAAATGGATTTATTTTTCTAATCAACCATCTGATTTTACCGTAAAATTGGACTTTATTTCTGATGGACTGTCCAGTGTTATCCAAAAATTAGATTTTGCTTCTGATCAACCTATTGGTTTTAGGCTCGCGACCAAAAGAACTTCATAATCATCACTGGCTAACCAACTATTTAGTCAGTGCTTGTGAAATTTTTTCAGAGTTTACCTAGTTAAGGGCCAAACACTGCACCCATTTCGCAGTCTAATCTAATTTAACCCATTTTTCTGCCCAACCTTCACTTTCTGTGCAATTGTGTGCGCATGCATAAAAAAACATTTACATGAATATTCACTAATCAAAATGTGCTACTAAATAAGGGATTGTTCAATACAAGAGAGTTTGATGAGCTCCTAATGAACTCTAAGCCTTGCTCTAAGCTAATTAAGCAAACATCAACTCTTCCAGGATTTTCTTGGGGCTAGGCTCTTCCTCGTCATGGGATCCCGAAGACATGTTGTGTCGTTTGCCCTCATAGTCCTCTTCCTCGGGGTCGGGGGATGACTTCATTACCACGGGCTCGGTCTATCCAGTAGGCTTCCCCTACGTTTTGCAAAATATCGCCAGCAATCTTAGAAGACCGATGTCTCAATTTCTTCAGTGGAGGGGCTGGAACTTTTCCCTTGCTCTTGCTAACAATCTCTTTTTCCTTCGGCGGTGTAGACCCTGGTTTGCGAATTGAGCTCAAGCAAACCCGACTGGTAACTCTTGTCTTACTTCGACCTCCTATCCAAGGTATCGGAGTTCCTCTAGTAGGGGTCTGAGCGGTAGCAGTAGGGGTAGCAGGCTCTATAGAACTCTGTCATCCAATTGGTCCACCTCCCGAAAGGTGGCCTCAAGGGAGTGGGTGTAGGCATCTCCGTCGTCTAAACAAATAGCCCGTACATACTATGTATCATCTAGTAGGCATCCTTCAACATTGAGTTTGGGACATACCCAAAAGTAAGATTTATAGGGTTAAAGTTGAGCATAAAGGGCAAATTATCGCAAAGTCAAAATTCGAGTTTACCGTCTTGACTTGAGCGAGTTCTTTGAGTCCAAACACCTCATCATCCTCCTTCAGCCAGGGGATCGACTTTCTTTCCTCTCCCTTACCTTTCAGAAACACAGGCACTGTCCAAAGAGGGAATGAAACCCCCTCTACATACTCTTCTCCTTAACCCTGCCTTTCCCGTTTGGGCTGGCCTAGCCTACTGAATCCTCCTTAGCCACTCCACAGTCACTAGAAGGGCCAAATATTCTCTCCATGAATGCCTCGTAGTTACATGGATTGTTCAATCACCTCAAGGAAGTACAACAATCCTTCTAGTCAGGCTCTACCTTAGCCCCTGTCTATAATCTCTATCTGGTACATCTTGATAGGATGCCTTCCCCCCTCCCCCTGGATGCGAGCCTCAACATCCATACGATGCTGGATGAGCACCTGCTCTCGCAGGTAAAACTTTTTCTGGGAGTACCCTACTAGTTGCACATGGCACCAGGTGAGTGCCAACTCCTCCTGATAAGCCTATACCGCCCCCACCTAGACAGCGATGCCTGTAAGGAAAAAGAACAGATCTCAAATATTCATGAACATGCCTTAATGGAAATCCAAAGACTAAAATAAATGAATAACTCATCGGGCATTGAGTCAACCCGTTGAAGCTCTACCAGTAGCCTCCCACCGTGGCCTTAACCGACTCTTTCTAAAAGTTCCACCACTACATCCCCTACTCAGCCTCATCATAGTGCCCTTCCCCCAATTGGAGAGGGCACGCAACCTTGAATGCCCAAACCTGTGAGTGGAGATAAAATGTTAATGACATGTCTGAAGACATAAATAAGAGTAATCAAAGAGGGGTTAAGAGTTAAGACATACTTTCCAGATGTCTAAATATCCCATGAAGCTCGAAGACTGCCCCCTCGGGACATCTAGCCCATAGAATGATATAGATGAGCCATGGCTCTCCAATCTCCTCCAGAGCTTGTAGACACCAAAGTTGCACTAACTTATCCGCATTGTTGAATAACATCTCCCCCAAGATGTAGAGCAAGAATCCCCGGACATACTGATCAACGAACGCCTCGTTGGCACCTCCAGGTTCATACCTTCGTAGTGATAACCAAGGGTATCGAGAAAAACATAACCAACTTTTTATAGGATAGCTCGAAGCCAAGTAACTGGACTACGAGATCCCGATCATTATGGAGATCATATGTCCATCGAATAGGCCTCATTCGACCGCGAATACCCGTGATATTCACAAATTCGTATGGAGTAAGCGTAGCCTCCTCGAACGGTAAGTGGAAAATGCTGATGGAATCCCACCAACGCTCCGCCAAGCACAAAAGATTGCTTTTTACTCCTGGTAAAAGCATGAAACCCATTCAGGAAAAGATCAAAGCCGGTCTTATTTATCCTCTTATATATCAAAGACGGTACCTTTCCCCATCATTCCTATACCAAGTTAGAGGAACCCCCACAATGGATGTTCGTAGGGAGAGGCTGCTTAAAACCAAGAAATGGGATAAACTTTAAAGAATCATCCGGTTTGTGCATGGAGTGCATGAAGATAAGATAGAAAACCTTTATGGGCCCTACTTTTCATGGGGATGGCTAGTGTGCGAAAAAAGCATGAAAGATTGTGTGGGTTGAAGGGGTAACGAGTTGAAAAAGTACGTTGTCAGCGAAAAAGTGGCAGCTAAGCTGTGTTCTTGATCCAGAGTGAGAAAGGAGTGATCCTCCGTTCAGGTTTTCTGTCGGAATCATGAAATTTGTCTGATTTGAGTCCTACCTTAGTGCCCTCTTCTAGTGCACAAGAATTCCATGGCAATTCTCAGAAATTGGAGAAGACTAGAAGGGGATTTTAAGATTTCATAGGGAAGAAACGTAATTAGGGTAGGATTTGAGAGATAGAAGTACTCATTGGCAAATAATTTGTGAGAGAGAGAGAGAGAGAGAGAGAGTGAATGAAGTGCGTGAAAAAAGTCCTTAATATCATGCCCAAATCCAAATAGATAAACCAGCCGATATTCCATTTAATTCTAACAAACCTGCTGAGTAACTAGCTGGTTTTTGACACTTCAATTTTTTAAAATTCAAACTTGCTGACTAACCAGACGGATTTTGAAAAGATATTTTGACTCTTCCTCTCTTCTAACTAATCGGTCAGTTTTTGACCTAATAGCGAAGAAGAAAAAAAAACTTATGCTTGTTTGCATGCACTTGTGTGCACATGTGCCTTGCGTGATTGCAATTCAATATTTATATGCTTGCATGATTGCTTGTGCATGTCTATTATCCCATCTTCGGATTTGTTTTCCAATCCGGTTACTCAAATCGGTTGCTCAGTTTAGTAATTTTTGTACGATGTAAGGCCAGTGCGAGATCCCCGTTTTTTATTGCCAGGAGCAACACTTTCTTTATATCAAGTAAATTGATTTGTTCGGTATTCAACAACTAACTATCCTCAGACATCATTGGCTCTGATTTTGAGTGATATTTTTAAAATTTTCTTATATCTTAGGAACCAACTGTTTCGACGCGTTTTTGGCTCCAGAACTTAGCCGTAAACCTTCACTGTGTCTAGACAACCAATCGTCGTTATTGTTGGCTATGACTTCTAGGTACGGTTTACCCCTCATTTACCTAAGTGACCAATCATCCTTGATGTTGGCTCCAGGTTCTAGGATTATGTCCTCATGACTAAGAAACCATTGTTACTATTTGCTCCAGCTCTTAGTCATAAACATTCAATGTGTCTAGACGACAAATCGTCATATTACTGTTGGCTCTGGCTCTCAAGTAGCGAGTTTTCAATAATCCTATGGGACAAATAGTCATTACTTTTGACTTCAGCTTCTAGGAATATGTCCTTATGACTAACCGAATAACCACAATTATTGTTGGCTCTGGCTCTTAGTCCTAAGCATTCAGTGGGTCTAGACGACAAATTGTTGTTACTATTTTTCGGCTTCCAGATACATTTTTCATATCATTCGCCTAAGTGACCCATCATCTTTACCGTTCGCTCTGGCCAACGGCTTCTAGATACGCCTTTCCTCTCATTCGCCTAAGTGACCAATCGTCGTCACTGTTGGCTCTGGCTTCTAGAGATATGTCTATATGGGTAAGCGATCAACCGTCGTTATTATTAGCTTCGGCTCTTAGTCATAAGCTTTTCGTGCATCTAGATGACCAATCATTATTAATGTTGCCTCCGGCTTCTAGATACACCTTCATGTTTAAGCGACCAATTGTTGCCACGGTCTACTCCGGCTCTTAAATATGATTTCGCAGTATCCTTTATTGACCAATTGCCGTTACTGTTAGCTCCGATTTCTAAGGATGCACTCCTTATTTGGTGACCAACTGTTGTTACTTTTGGCTCTGGCTCCGGGGATGGTTTAACTTCACTCTCTCAGTATCACTAGATGAGCAATCGTTGTTACTGTTGGCTCCATCTTCTGAGGATGTGCCCCTTGTCTGAAGACTAATCATTGTTATTATTGGCGCCGGCTTAAAACAAGCTTAAAAATCATTTTCCCTTATAGTATAGTTCGAGACCAATCGTTGTTACTATTCGCTCCAGATCCAAATAGTATCCATGTATGTTGACAAACTGCGTTGGTCTGATTTCTCCCTGGAGGATACGTAGGAAGCCTTGTAAAGGTCCAACCTCATACTTGTCTGATGATCCCCAAAACATTCTAGAGTCTTTTGGTCTTTTCCATTTATTTACAACAAAGATGTATTATTTTTCGGTGATGTTCACCCGTGCGGGAGTTCCCTCACCAAGGGGCTTTGTAGACACCCTATTTTTGTGGTCATTATAATTAAAATAAATATTAGGCTCCATTAATAAGTTGGGTTTATTATGAAGCTTAGGCTTAGTAATATACTTAATTAATGTAATTTGGTCCAGTCTAGTCCAGTTGTCAAGATCATAAGTCTAATTGTCTAGTCCATTTGTCTAATCCAATTATTCGGTTCAGTCCAGTAGTCGAGCGGTCTAGTAGTTCAGGCCAATTATTCAATCAGTTAATGGGCTCAATCTTATGCCAATTCAGTCCATACCTAGATTGTGATTTGTGTAGATGATTTAAGGAATTATTTGAGATTTATCCTTGATGCAAGGTACTAAATCAATTATTTATGTGATTTATGAATATAAATGTCAAATATGATACATCCGATCTACAAAGCCAGAGATAAATATTGAATTAGGGTCAGATAATGTCTCTAAACTCAAGAAAGAATGCTGTAGAACCATGGGATGAACCGGCGGGGTTTTGACAAATTATCGATTAGTTAACTTTTATCAATCAATGATTTTTATCAAATATGTTGTCTTATCATCAGATTATAGATCGACACAGCCATCTTTATCATTCTTGGCGTCCCAGAGCTCTATAAATAGGCCCCTTGGCCTACATTTCTAAGGGTCTCGATTTACTCTCAGCTTTTTCTCCCTAGAGCTTTTATACCATTTCTCTTGGAAGTGGTACATCATCTCTTAAGAGAAATTAGCCCTTCATATTCACTTCAAAAGAAAGTTCTTATTCTCTTGCATCGTGGTTCCTTCACAGAGTGTTCCCTAGTCATCAAGACAAGAGGACTCACGAGGTATATTTGAATAGCTTTATATACTAGTTCATTAATCTAAATTGTCTCAGATTCCCTATGATCACATTTCATTTATATTACAAAAAATAGAAAAATCATCATTTTCTTTTCTTAGTCTAGGTCTAAGACCAAAATATAGGTCTTCTCTCGGAGGACCAGAGTCGAACTATGATGGTTTTGATTCCAATTAGTCTAACTAGATACATAGGCCATTTGACCTTCGAACCTATTTCCTTGTTTTTGATAGGCTAGTTGTCCTTTAGACATTATCAGAGTAATTTTTAGGTTTTTCTTGTTTATTTAAATAAGATGACACCTCCAAAAAATCTTTCTTTTGGTATTTTTTTGAGGCGTTTCGCTATAGCTAGAAAAGGTGAAGGAGCATAGCTCGACACTGACCCCTTCCAAGCTTCCATTAATGACCTACATATCTTCATCAAGACCGTTGGAATTCTAGCCCAAAAAGAAGACTTGAAAATGACGAAGGAACTCAATTAGCCGATGACCCTCGAGGCTAAAACTATTAAGCTGATATCGAGCCATCTGGTCAAAAACATTTATCGCTACCTGAGTCAAATCAAGGATCAAATCAAGTCAGGTATACAAACTGCAAAGAGATACATGGGAAAGGTACGTGCATACCTGGCTGAGAGAAAGCTTGAGGTCTTTAGTTCGTCTACCACAGGCAATTTAGTCCATGAGGCCAACTGTAGTTACACTGAAGACTGCATTGATTGGAAAATCTGATCCAAATGAAAGATTTAGAAGCAGCTAGTGCTAAGCTAGATGATCTCAAGGCCGATTTCCAGTACCCAGTTCTATAGGTCAATCTGGGCAAAAAAAGGCAAGCATTTGCCTACTTACATAAGCTCATCATTACCACTCAATTATCAACTGACCATCATGATTTTGTGCTGGGGATTAAGGATTGCTTTGCCTGGGAGTACCATGAAATGCAAGAGCTACCAAGAGATTTAGTAGAGCAAATGTTACCTCTTAAGGAGGGTTTCAGGCCGTGCCAGCACACACCCAGAGGCATGTCTAACCAAGTGGTGATCCTCGAGGTACAATTAAAGATTGTTGAAATGATAAAGGCTGGCTTTGTTAGTGTAGCCAAATATGCAGAGTTGATGTGCAGCATCTCCCCAGTCGTCAAGAAAAATTGAGACACAAGGGTGTGCAACAGTTTTAAAAACCTGAACCGAGCCACCCCAAAAGATCTGGATCATATGCCTGTGACTTACTGGTTGGTCGATAGAGCGGCAAAGATTGATATGTATTCTTTTGTTGATTGTTGTGCAGGATACGATCAGACTAAGATTGCAAAAAAAGGACAGTGCAAAGACAGCATTCAGATGCCTTGGAAACATTGGCATCTTCAAATGGGTGGCGATGCTGTTAGGTCTAAAAAAATTACGGGTGACAGATATCAACTATTATGAACACTATCTTCCATGAAATCATTGGAAACTAGTGGAAGTATACATTGATGACATAGTAATCAAGTCTCAACGAGAATATACTCTTTTGACTTATCTACACAGAACATCCTAAGAGGCAAGGAAACATTCGCTCAAATTTATCCTTGCAAATGCTCATTCAGAGTGACCGCAGGGAGAATCTTGGGGTTCCTGATGCACAAAAGGGGATCAAGGTCGACCTGAACAAAACTAAGGTAATAACTGCAGCCTTGCCACTCAAGACGAAGAAAGAGCTCCAACAATTATTAGGAGGAGATTTATCTCAAACTGTACAAAGAAAATAAGATCCTTCTTAGTAGCTGTTAAGATTCAAGGAAGAAGAAGAGTTCAAATAAAAAGCCTAACCCCAGCGGCCTTTGAGAAAATCAGGAGGTTTATTGCCAATGCTCCAGTTGCATTGCCACCTATCAAGGACAGGCCTTTGAAACTTCATATTTCTGCTGCATACAACTCCATTAGAAGCTTGACAACTTAAAACAATGAAGCTGGCTTTGAATAAACCATCTATGATCCTAGCAGAATCCAGACCCAGTTGAATAAAGGTAGACAACCATCAAAAGTTTATGCTTACTTTTCTTTTCATCCTATAAACTAAGGGTAAATATGCTGCCTATCATCACTTTCCAGACTGATCATTCGTGAGTTTTCTTTCTGTTATATTCTACAAATGGCTGTTAAGGGCAGGCTGTAGATGACTTTCTAGTTGATCAGCCGATATTAGAAATCCAACGAGATGTTAATGAGGCCATCAGGATACAAACTGTCTCTAACATCACCCTCACCCGGTGGAACTTTATTTTGACGGATCAAGACCGAACAACTTAAGCGGGGTTGGCCTTTCAATTGAACTTCCCATGCACTAATAACCAACACTACAAGAAAACAGGCTTTTAGCGACGGGAAAATCCGTCGCTAAAAGAATTAGCGACGGATTCACCGTCGCTAAAAATCTCTCGTATAAAAGCCCGTCACTAATAGTTTAGCGACGGAATGTTTTAAATCCGTCGCTAAATATGTCATTTTTTCCGACGGATTTATTTTTAATTAGCGACGGATATTTCGTCGTAATTATATTTTTAGAATTTTAATTTATTTTCTTTTTTGTCAAATTAGCGACGGATAAAATATTTTAGCGACGGAATATTCCGTCGCCAAAAAACTTATTTAGCGACGGAATATTCCGTCGCTAAATAACTGATTGTAGGAATACTTTTAGCGACGGAATTAATCCGTCGCCAAAAGTCAATTTTTTTTTGAATTTTTTTTTTATTTTTCAATTACCCAGACCTGTAATACAATTTTCAATTCTCAACAACAACGCGCAATAATCAATACAGAAAGAAATATATATAATCAATTATAAAAAAAAAACTCATATATGTACAAGCCGGGAACCGGATACAGCCGGTTAGGAGAGGGGAGAAGAGTACAAGCCGGGCACGGGGGGGGGGGGAAGCTAGGAACGGGCACGGGAAGGGGCTCATCAGGGGTTGCCGAGTCCCGGATCTGGATCCTGCTGATCCGGGGCCGGCTCGGCCTGTCCAGCAGTGCCCTGCTCCCTGATCATCCTCACCACCACTGTAGCAATGCGCTGGATCTCCTCGTCGTCCAACTGAGGCGAGGAGCCGGTGTCTGTGGAGGGGCAGCAGGGGGTGAGGACGCTCCTATCACGGCACGAGCAGTCGTGCTAGGCAGGCCGCGTATGCGGCCTTTCGGCCGATTCACGACCTCCGGCGTATCCAGCCATCGCTTCAACCCCCCAGTACTCGCAGCCGTACTAGTGGACGCTGATGGCTGTCCGGACTGCTGCTCGGACCCCCTTAGCTGTTCATACGAGGCCTGCAAAAATAGTGGTTTAACGATATGTTAGGGCATTAATTAACGAAACAGACATTGAGGATAGAAAGAAAAAACATTAACAACTTAAATAAATTGACTCACATCGATCCGCCGGGCAATATCTGAAATATAGTCGCCCGCCCGGTGCGTCTCGTCCTTGTCCTTCTTCCGCACGTGCGTCTGAGTATAGGTCAGAGCTATGACCTCATCTCCTCCAGATCCGGGTGCTCGACCGCGTTCATGTGTCGGACGATGTCGTGTGGCACCGACCCCCCCGTGTGCGTCGGATCTCTGTTCTGTCTGTTCTCAGCCCCGCTCTTACTCTTGGCGTCCCAACCTGGATCCGCAGCCCACCGATCTATCATCTCCCCCCATACACGGTGAGATATCCAATGTGGGGGATATCTCGTCATGTCCGTCATCGGGGCACCCGCGGGCAGCGCCTTCTTCGCCCGGTCCCGTGCATCGTGGAGCCATCGGCGGTAATTCTTGCCGATGTAGGCAAAGAAAGCCTGCTGCCCCAGTACCTGCTGCTGAGGCGTGTCAAACGTGAACCCCTCCTGTAAGGCATTCAATAACACAAATTAACAACATAAAACAAACTGTAATTAAACATTTACTAACGCTGAAAAAAATACTTCACCGTACCAGCCACTCCTCCCATAGGGCCTCCCTCGCAGCGGCATCCCAGTCCTTCCAGTACAGGCGTGGCTCGAAGAATCGGCCCTTCACAAGAACGCCGATCTTCGTCCTCGCCTGATTCTCCAGGATCCTGCCAAAGAAGTAAATAAATAAATTAATACAGTTCAAATATAAATTAACACCCCAAAATTTTAAATATAAGGCATGAGGTGATATTTTTAGTACTTACAGGCCCTCCTGCGTGAGCGTAACTCTCTGTTTACGCTGGGGGTCGATGCGTACCCCGCGTGTCGGACCACGGCCTCGTCGAGATCCTACAAAACACAGACATTAATACAGTTCAAATATAAGGCTAGCGAAAATGTACGAAACACCGTTATCAACTATACCTGAGGTAGAACCCACGGAAGATGGAGAATGCACGCGCGTGTGGGATGAATCTGCGTCGGGCTGGGGCGACGGCTCGAGCTGGGGCTGGAGCGACGGCTGGGGCGACGGCGACGGCTGAGGCGACGGTGATGGCTGGGCTGGGCCCCATGGCTGTCCGCGATCACTCTGTGCCTCGTCATCAGTAGGCAATGACGAGGTGGGACCCACCGGGGAGGAAGCAGCTCGGCGTCCAGCCCGGCCACGAATAGCCCGTATCCTATCCATATCTGACTTCATATAGATAAATTACAAAGACATTAACACGTTAAAAACAATAATTTGGCAAAAATCATCATCGGCACAATAGTATATATATATATATATGAACGGATGTGCAAAAACACATCAATAAACACCAAGTTCTAAAATGTTACTACATTTTTCCCGTGATGTTACAACATTACAAGTCAATCATTTTCAGTTTGCGAATCATCTTCATCACTTTCCCCGTCGTCCTCTTCTTCGTGGGACTCGTCGTCCTCTTCATCTTCTAATTCATCCTCTTCATCAGTAGACTCGGTCACATCATCTCCAACACTTTTCACGTCTTCCGCGTCATCATCTACGACTTCTTCTCCTACAAGAAGTGTTGTTGGAAGAGGAAGATCGTCCTCCTCGTTGTTGACCTCAACAGGGAACAAGACACGTGGTTGGTCGGCTTGAAAGGAGTCTAGCTCACTGTCATATGTCACGGGCAATTTCTTGGACTTGATAGTTGTATACCAATCAGAAAAGCACATGTTTATACAATAGTTTTTAACTCATGCTTAGTTCCATGTCTGTGAAAAATTCGGCAGCACCTCCCCACATTTCTCCAAGTACTCGACATCGATTAGGTGTTCTAACATTCATCTAACCTTGCTCAAGAAGGTTTGACGGATGTTAAAAAACCAGATCTGTATGCACCCGGAGAAACACACGAGAACGTGTACCAAATATCCACGACATAGAAGACAAAGCATGAGTCAAAATACTGTTTTATAAACAATTAGCTTTTCCAAATTGTCCAAACTGGACATCCAAAGGCTCATTACAAAGCATTACTTTGTAATGAGTACCTTTGAACGGGAACTAAGGGTTTCTATGCATGCATGCGTTCAGAAATTGATAACATATGCAAGAATCTTTTCAAAATATCAAAACTGCAGAAATATCGTTACATATGTTACCAATTCCACATTAAATAGAATTCGTTGGCAACGAGTTGAACCATTTCGTTGCCAATGGACTTCTCAAAATAACAACTAATATAAAGAAGACAGGGTTTGTAAACAACGAGTAATTGAACCTTCTTTGGGCAATATGGAGTAATTATGGGAAGGACAAGGGCTAATTAGGGCTAACTGTGTTATTAGGGTTAATTACGAGTATTAATTATAGCTAATTAGGGTTGATTAGGACTAATTAGGGTTATTCAGTCCTAATTAGGGTTTAATTGTGCCGAGTAGTGCTGATTAGTCCGAATTAGGCTTAATTGGGGTTATGTTAGGGCTAATTAATGTTAATGAGGGCTAATTTGGCCTCATTATAGCTAATTAGGGTTAATTAGGACTAATTAGGGTTTTTTAGTCCTAATTAGGGTTTAATTGTGCTGAGTAGTGTTGATTAGACCTAATTAGGCTTAATTGGGTTATGTTAGGGCTAATTCATGTTAATGAGGGCTAGTTTGGCCTAATTATAGCTAATTAGGGTTGATTAGGACTAATTAGGGTTATTTAGTGCTAATTAGGGTTTAATTGTGCCGAGTAGTGCTGATAAATCCTAATTAGGGCTACTTAGGCTTAATTGGGTTATGTTAGGACTAATTAATGTTAATGAGGGCTAGTTTCGGATAATTATAGCTAATTAGGGTTGATTAGGACTAATTCCTGTTATTTAGTCCTAATTAGGGTTTAATTGTGCCGAGTAGTGTTGATTAGTCCTAAGTAGCGCTAATTAGGCTTAATTGGGTTATGTTAGTGCAAATTACGATTAATTAGGCTAACTATAATCAATATGCGCGTAATTGGGTTCATTTTGGCTAATTTGGGGTAATTACAGCTACTTTGATTTTCATTAGGTTCTTAGGGTTAATTAAAACTAATTAGGCTCGTTAGAGCTAATTAATTAGGGTTAATTGATTTATTAAAATATTTATTTTTTAAATGTCGGACACCGTCGATCAGACGTGGTGTCTGTGTCTGCGCTAACTAATAGGTATCTCAATTCAATTGGGTCCCATCCTCCGTCAACAATCTCAATTCTCAATTCTCAAATGCCACCCCAATGCAATAAAAATTAACAAAAATTACACATTCAATCCAATTGGGTCCCATCCTCCGTCAATAATCTCAATATCTCAAATGCTCAATGCACAATTAATAATCTAAAATCATCAATTAACAACTTAAAATCATCAATTAATAATCGCAATTACTTCAAATGCACAACTAATAACCTAAAATCATCAATTAACAACCTAAAGTCACAGATCAATAATCACAATTCTCAAATACACAATTAACAACCTAAAATTATCAAACAAATTATCAATGTTCAAATAGGAAAAAATTGTTCAAAATGCACATATCTGATGCGCTTGAATTATTTCAATTTAGGGTTCGATTATATTAGGGCATTCAATTTAGGGTTCAATTAGTTTAATTTAGGGTTCGGTTCGATCACGGGCATTCCATTTAGGGTTTAATTAGGGTTCAATTACATCAATTTAGGTTTCAATTAGGGGGTTCTATTGAATCAATTTAGGGTTCGGTTGATTTGGGGCATTCAATTTAGGGTTCAATTTAGGTTTCAGTTGGATTAGGGCATTCAATTTAGGGTTCAATTAGGGATTAATTTAGGGTTCGATTAAATTAGGGCATTCAATATAGGGTTCGATTCAATTAGGGCATTCAATTTTGGGGTTTAATTAGGGTTCAATTACTTCAATTAGGGGGTTCTATTGATTCAATTTAGGGTTTGGTTGATTTGGGGCATTCTATTTAAGGTTCAATTAGGGGGGTTCAATTATTTTAATTTAGGGTTCGGTTGGATCAGGGCATTCAATTAGGGGTTCAATTACAATTAATTGGTTCAATTAGGTTGAATCGGGGTTCATTACAATTAATTGGTTAAGTTAGGGTTAATCAGGTTTAATTGGGGTTAATTCGTTCAGTTAGAGTTACGCGGGGTTAATTACTGTTAATTGGTTAGTTTAGGTTGAATCGGGGTTCATTACAATTAATTGGTTCAATTAGGGTTAATCAAGTTTAATTGGGATTAATTCGTTCAATTAGGGTTACGCGGGGTTAATTACTATTAATTGGTTAGATTAGGGATAATTACGGTTTAATTAGGAATAATTAGGAACAAATTAAGGATAGTTAGGGTTTATCTGGGCTAATTATGCTTTAATTAAGGTTTAGGGATTAAGGTTAACCGGTTTAAACAGGTTTAATTGGAGCTAATTACGGTTAATTGGTTCAATTAGGGCTAATCAGGGCTAATTAGGGTTTATTGGTTCAATAGGATAAATCAGGATTAATTAGGGCTAATTGGTTAGATTAGGTTGAATCGGGGTTCATTACAATTAATTGGTTAAGTTAGGGTTAATCAGGTTTAATTGGGGTTAATTCGTTCAATTAGGGTTATGCGGGGTTAATTACTGTTAATTGGTTAGATTAGGGATAATTACGGTTTGATTAGGGTTAATCAGGTTCAATTAGGGTTACTTGGGAACAAATTAGAGATAACTAGGGTTTAATCGTTACAATTACATTACAACAAATTAAATACAATACAATACACTACAAAAAATTAAATTTAATTACATTACAACAAATTAAATTCAATTACATTACAGCAAATCAAACACAATTACATTACAATAGATTAAATACAATTACATTATAACAATAGATTTAATGCGATAAATAATTTCTAGCATACAATTACATTATAACAACAGATTAATTTATAGCATACAATTACATTATAACAACAGATTAATTCAATATGATAAATAATTTCTAACCGGGAAAAAAAGTGAGTTCAGGCAGTGGTGGTGCGAGGCGAATGACGACAGTGGCGCACAGATGGTGGTGCAACTGTGAGGTGGCTGTGGCAGTAGTGGGGTAGCTGCGGGGCAGCGAGGTGGCAATGGGGACGGCAGATCTGAGGGGAGAGGGAAGGGCGGTGTGGTGGTGGCGGGGGGACCTGTCGCCGGCGTGGGGGGCTGGTGGGGAGGGACGGAGGCGAGGGCCTGTCGCCGGCGTGGGGGGCTGGTGGGGAGGGACGGAGGCGGGGGCCTGTCGCCGGCGTGGGGGGCTGGTGGGGAGGGACGGAGGCGGGGGCCTGTCGCCGGCGTGGGGGGCTGGTGGGGAGGAAAAATGGGGAGAGAGAGAGAGAGAGAGAGAGAGAAATCTGGGTATTTAAGAACACATTTAGCGACGGACATGTCCCGTCGCTAAAGATCCGTCGGTAAAACCATTTAGCGACGGTTTATATCGTCGTTAAAAGACCGTCGTTAAACGTCCGTCGGGAATGGTTTTACCGACGGATTAATCCGTCGGTAAAATATTTTTTTGGACAACGTTTTTACCCACGGAAATTCCGTCGCTGAAAACACTTTTAGCGATGGAAGTCGTTCCGTCGCTAAAACCCTTTTTTCTTGTAGTGCAAGCCTAGTATGAAGCATTCATCAATGGCCTAGAAGTGTTGTTCATCGGCCTAGAAACATTGTTCAAAATGAAGGTGAGAATGGTCCACATAGACGGAGATTCGGGAATTATCATTCATCAGGTAGCAGGTGGCTTCAAGTGCAAAAACTGGTGGCTATGTTCATATCAGATCACTGCCTCGAATCTGGCTGATGAATTTGAGGACTTCATCTCACAACATATTACGGGGGATGATAATCACAAGGTTGATCATCTGGCCCGATCTTCCTAGCAAATGCAAAGCTGGGCAAGGGAATCAGACAAGAGATTAGTGAACTCGATCTAGAAGAAAATGATTGAAGATCTCCAATCACCACTTTCGTAACAAATCCTGCAGGCCAAACCAACTAAAAAAACCAGGAAAGGGACTCTAAGCTATGTACTGCTTGACGGTGATTTATTCAAGAAAAGCCCTAAAGACAATTAGATTTCTAAGATGCGTGAGGAATCAAGAAGTTCTAACGGTAATGGCAGAAGCTCACAAGGGAATTTGTGGGGCTTATATAGTTGGTATCAAGATGCAGTGACTAATTTGTATATAGGAATATTATTAGCCCACAATGGCCAATGATTGCCTCATGTATGCCAAAGGTGCCAGATTGTAAGAAATACAGACCAATTCACCATGCACAAGCTATCAACATTCATATCATCATCAAGCCTTATCGTTTAGAGCATGGGCCTTGGACATTATTGGGATGATCTACCCTGCTTCCTCCAATCCCATAAATTCATCATCCTCGCCAATAATGATTACTAAGTAAGTGGAAGCGCCTTCCATATGAAAATGTCAGCCAGGCCAATATTATCACACTAGTCCATGAGCAAATGATTCACATGTCAAGAATTCTCTAACATGTTGTCACTAAATGAACGATACTATTTTAGAGAAAAGGTCAAAAACTTCATTTCTTAGTTCAACATTTAATTATCGCATTCTACCTCTCACAACGCTCAAAAGAATGAGCAGGTCAAAGCAATAAGCAAGGTCATCAAGGAGATTATTAGCAAAATGGTCACAGAGAATTGAAGGAATTGGCATTCATTTTCTCTCAAAGGCTCTCTAGGCATATTGAACATCCAAAAGAATGAACATGAGCATATCAAACAGCCTAGAGCCAGCAAACTATAACCAAATAGCATTGATCAAGTTGGAAAAGATGGACAAAGTTGGATTGGCCACTCTATACCGCTGAAAAGAAAAAAAATTAAGGGTGGCAATGGCCTACTATGAAAGGGTAAAAACTAAGTCATTTAAAGTCGTGAATTTGGTTTGTGAAGTTATACTACTCATTGGAAATGATCTCTAAACTCTGAAGGCCCATTCAAAGTTCTAAAGGTGAAACATGGAGGTACTTATAGGCGTAGCAGCTTGGACGATATCCCCCATTAGTGTTTGATCAATGGCAGGTACCCGAAGAAATATTATCCAAGCTTTTGAGAGGCTGGTGCCTACTGACACGTAACCATTTTTAATTCTCTTTCCCATCTTATTTTGGAGTTCTCAATCGGCCAAGTTTGGCCGCTAGAAATTGATTGATTAGAATAATATGTACAAGCAGACGAAAAGGCAACTGAAAAGGGAAAATAATTACATTTAAATTAAATGATCGTTTACAAAAGAAATTGATGTTGCATATGGGTCTACCTTTTGACAAATGACCTAACTACAATCTTGATTGCCTATTGTAGAGCCAATGTCCAAAGAATGGCTGCCCATCAACCTAGGAGTTTAAGCTCCGATATCTGAGCTTTTGACAAAGTGATCTCATGCTTCCCGAACTAATAGCCTTGAATGAAGATAGCAGACTCTAGATCTATTATAGAGAGCAATTCTAGCAGCCACTGATGATAGGTCTAGAAGTTTACAATAGCAGGGAAAACAGTTAAGGGACGATTATTCGACTATGAAGTCTCGATTTTCTACTAAAGATTGTTTCGAAAGACTACAATTACATCAGAGGTGAAAAAATAGTTGTCTAAGGAAGGTGGTTTAGTTCCTGACTTTTAGGATTTAAGTCTAATTGGCCTCCTAAAGGGTAAAAATGGGATGAGACAAGCAAATAGGCTTAAATCCCATATCGAGGGCTACCTTTTTGTTAGGCTTGATCTGTTTTAGTGACCCCAGGTTATAAAGGATTCTGGAAGGCGATTCATCTCCAACCATTGTGTGAACATTTAAGGGGTTATAAGAAGGGCATCCACTTGGTCCAAAAACAAAGCCTGATGGATGGCCGAAACCCCCTGGTAGACCATAGGGTTTCTTTTCAACACTTCACTAACGATTCCATTACCTGCCAGATTCCAGAACGTGGAAAGACACAACCTTTGCCCATTTGTCTATAAAGATAAAGAAGGATGTTAATAGGGAGGGGCTAAAGGTGGTAACATCTATGAAGTAAAGGTAATGGAGCCTATGCAAAGGCACCGAAGTACGTCCACGAGATTTCTCAGACATATACAAAGAGGACAAGGTTATCAAGAAAAAGGGTATAAGGTTACGAGAGGCATTGTAGGATTTGAAGAAGTGGGTAAAAGAAAATTCCTTACTGTCTCTATAAGAAGTCAAGGCAGATGACAACGGTTGTGGATGATCATGAGAATGGGACCTCCAACGTCATCTGTGTGACATGAAGCTTCAAGATTAAAAGTAAGAGGCCTTGGGATACGACGCCAAAGACGAAGGCAGGTCTCGTCACCTCTATAACTATATTAACTGCTAGAGTTAAAAGGGCACGCTGACGTGGCACAAGAAGTCTAATGTTGCACTTGCAACAACTGAAGTAACATGACGACAACGTCACACTTTTCGGGGGGGGGGGGGGGGGGGGGGGGATTGTTTGCACCAAGTAAAATTGCCTTATATCGGCCTAGCAAGGCTTCATCCAAAGGCATCGAACATGATACATCATTAATGGGTCGAGAATCGGCCGCCTGAGGAAAAGTTTCCAATTAAGGTCAATTCATCCCAGTGCAAGTAGGACAAGTTGGTGATTGTCAAATCACACTGTCAAATGTTGGGAAACAATGGCTAAGTGACGTGGCAAATCCGGAGAAAAGGAAAGACACATGACTCACTCACTCAGTTATTATACTTTTGATGTAAAATACATTTCATCAGTCATAAATGCACTTGCAGATAGTCTAACCAGGAAATTATGCTTCATGATGAAGGGAGTTATTGTTACGCCAAAAAAGACTACTCAAAATGCCTTAAAAGAAAGGTATGAAGCAGGAAACCCTGAAGTCGGCTTACTGGGAGAATCATCAAGGAAATTCAACTACTACGTCATTTACCCTAAAATGAAAGATGACAATTATTTGTCATTCACAAATTAAAGTTATAACTGAGCTACATGTCATGAAGAGAAAAGTTGTGAAAAATGTGGCAATGGCTTGAAAAAACCTTAGTCAACATAGAAGGTAAAACCATATCTTATTCAGCCCAAACACGTGGCAAAGTTAGATCAATCAAAAGAGCTTAATGTGAGCAGATGGTAAAACAGACTTTCTTGGACACATGGTAGTTCCAGATTGGATCGTCCTAGAAGCTTGGTGTGAATAGAGTAACAAAGTAGGCATGCCTAAATTCGTGGATGCTCCAAATTAAATTGTCCTAATCAGGCCAAGTGATTACAACTCGGTTATAAAAGTCATAAATATTGTATCCATTAGTCCTTTTCGGCACCAACCACAAACTATCACATAAGTTGTGTTATCATGACCTTTCTTTACCTTAAGTAAACAGGTTTATCTTACACTAAGCTAGAGCAATCAAACCAGTTGGGTTGTCTCATCAACAGTCCCCAAAGTGTATTCAACCTCTGAATTAAGTGCTTTGTACTCCAAAGTGTTAAGATGTTCACAAAGCCATTAGTTACAAGTAGTATGAAGGTAAACCGTCTTTATTCATTGTATTATCACACTTGGTTTGATTGGAAGTAGAAGTATATTAGGTAGAATTAGAGGTAATATAAATAGCACCCAAAATGTTTTAAAGCGTTAGGTCAAAAGATCTCTGAGGAAATTCCCGAATTCTCATAGATCATTTGAAAAAAGTCAAATTAGAAACACTCCTCCAAATGCCAACAGTCAAATTAGACACTCCCCACCAAATACCAAACCTCTTAGTTATTTAGAAATTGTTTTGCATGCATAGTTCCCTGAGGACCTGGCATGCTCACGTACTTTCAAATAATCACTCTCACACCAAATCTCTTGCTTGAGCATTTCAAGAGCGAACAAAAATATTATTTTGGTGTTCTCTGTTCCTGTCTTTGGCCCGGATGAAAGCATGCTCTGCCTATTACAGTGCTCACTAGCTAGGGGTTCTAAGGCAATTACTTTTATGTTTTTTACTACTCTTTCTGGACCTTTTATTGAACAAAAGACAGATTATGCTAACTGCTCACAATTTCATAGTATAGAAAATTGATATAGCCAAAAAAGGATATGCTATTTATATGATAATTATCCCGTTGTTTATCACTAAAAAGTGAATAGTTGTCACTAAAGAACACTTTAAAAAACAAACAAAATGTGAAAATAGCATTTTCCCGAAAGAAATAGTGTTTTTAGATTTAACATAATTGTGTCCCTTTTTCCCACAACACATCAAAGCCTATCCACAAACTTGTGGTGCGTCACTAGCGATCCTAAGGCCGGATCTTGGGCTTGGGAGACCATCGTGCGCCCCCACATTATTATGCCACTAAAAATACTAATTAAAAAAATAAAAAAGCTAGAAAATTCGTGTATATTTTCTAGGGAAATTCAGAAATTCACTTCAAATATAAACTCTTCACTCCACTTTTGTCAATAAAGGCTGAAGTTAAGTTACTAACAAGTACTAATTTGGAAAGATAGACAAACTGATCAAAGTTTGACATACTTTTTCTCTCTACTCAGATCTCATATGTAAATTTCATATATATAACTGGTAATTAGGAGTGATCAATAGCAACATTTTTTATTGTTTCTAATCTATTATGCGTGACTGAAGATAAAAAAGTTATTAAGACTAAAATATATAAACGTAAGAAATTTTTCTTAACCTCAACTCACAAGTACAATACTTCTTCTGAAAGAGGCTCAGAACCCGCCGGCCCTAATTCTCTCCCTCTTCTCTCTTCTTTCTCTCAATACGAAAAATAAAAACCAACAGCACAGTAGCTCGCCGATGTTAGCCCGGCGGGGGGTCTTCGTGGATACCTCTCTCTCTCTCTCCTTCCTCTTTTATTTCATATTTCCCTTCCTTTCCTTTGTATTTGAAGAAAAACAGATTCTTCTAGTGTGCTAGATCAACCTTAATTGATCTAGATCTAACATTCTACATATAGATCCACTTCTCTTAATCTAGATCCTAGTTTCTAGATTGATGTGCTGCTGTTTTGCCGTCGTTGCTACCGAGATCCACTCGTTGTCGCCAAAATCTTCTACGAATCATGGTTCCCTATACAGGTTGTTCTTGGGTTGATGGATGTTAGATGATCTAGTGGCTAGTGGGTTTCTGCAAAAATTGACCAGGGTTGTGGTGGTTAGGATGGCGAGTCCTTGAGTTGTGTGTCCAGATTTTGTTTTGTTTCCTTTCTTTCTTCCCCACCCCCCCTGCAGCATTCTTTAGCAGCTAGTCTCTTCCTAGTTTGTTTTATGTAGTGTGAAGTGTGGTATCTCTTACATCATTAATTCTCTCACCCAGATGTCGATAGGATTCTCTCACCCTATTGATCCTCTCTCCCTCTACCCTTCTAAGTGGTTTCCCCCTCCCTTTTGCTGTGGATGTACTACAAGGTTGGGGTTGGTGGTAATAGGTGGTTCTCGGAGTGAGCTTGTTGATCTAACTGTTAGTGCTTGTATTGGTAGGATTTAGCATTTTTCTTAGTCTTAATTTCAGGGACCGGTTATTGTGGTAGTGTAATGGTGCACTAGTTTTATGCTGGTCATCCATGACCTTGAGCTTTGGCGTTGGTTGTTTCCTTTGTTACGGTGGTGGTAGCGCTCCTGGGTGGACGAACAACCTATTGGGTTTGATGTACTTACATGTGGGGTGACAGTTAGATGAACATGTTACAAGCATGTAAGCTTGTGGAGGTCTGATATAACGTGGCTTGTCAACTTGCGGGAAGAACACATTGTGAGGCTTGTTTGGCATGGAATTTGTGTTTTGTTGTTATAGTTCTGATAGTTTGTTTGTAAGGCTTTATGTTTGAATGCATCTTTGTAAGTAGATGATAGTTATGTTTGAATGCATCTTTGTAAGTAGATGATAGTTAGGATAAAGGAAAAAAAAAAACTAGAACCATCATGTGAGACTCCAATCTTAGTTAGTTACTAATTATTTTATAAAATTTAAACATATTAAAATTTAATTGAAATAATATAATTATGTTATATTATTTATATACAAAATAAATATCAGAATTACGTTGTGGGCCCAAAATATAATCATGTAAAATTTTGGAGGTTAAAAAAAGTAATTATGCAAAACCTTGGGGCGAATATGCAAATATAAAAAGTTGGTATTAGTAGCCTGTCATGTGTTGCTCTTCAATTAATTGTTGGAGGATTTGTCACCTATTATTTGGTGGTGAGTAAGCAAAAGAAACTTAAGTGGATAATTTAGAAACAAAAGAGAAGGTGGAAGGGAAGAGCAACTTTCGGCCAAAGAGTAACAAAGAGAAGGGAAAGAGTGGAAAAAAAAAAGAAGAAAAAGGAAGAAAAGAAAATAAAAGAGAGAAAGGAAGAAAAAGAAGAACAAATGAGGGATATTTGAATTAACCTTCTTGAATTGGCTTGATCATAATTTCTTTAAAGTAAGTTATCTTGTGCTTTTAGGTTTTCAAAACAAGGTTGAGAATTATTTTGAGTAGTGAAATACTTATAAAGTTGCTTATAATGATATTAAGTGAGATATGTTACAAAACCTGCAAAACAGTCATAAAAATAAGACAACTTTGGTGCCTAGAAATGTATAGTTTTAGTTAAGATATAGGTTTGATTATTTTATATGTTATATTACTACATGTTTAGAGTTTACACACCAAATTTCAACTATTATTACTATGGTTTAAAATTCGTGGCTTGGAACTTGTTCTGTGAAACTGTACATTTATGAAATTAAAGTAAGTTTGATGCTTAAAAAGGTATAACTCTAGTTGAGATATAGGCTTGGCTATTTTATTAGTTATAGTACTACATGTATAAAGTATACATACAAAATTTCAGTTTATTTTAAGCACTATTACTACGGTTTAAAATTCATGGCCTTAAACATGTCCTGTGAAACTGTTGCTGAACATATTCTGAAGTCTGTCTTTGGAAGGGCTTAACATGATCTTAAAATAATATTTTCGTAACAAGTAAAATACTGGAATGTAGCTCTTTAAGTCTAGTTTTCAGATATATATATATATATATATATATATATATATATATATATATATATAGTATGACTGTAGAGACCTTGTAATCAAATTGTTATGATTTTTGGAGTACAGACTACTCCTGCTACCAATTGAAATACTGGGGAGATTATGTAACTTAAACTAGTAGTTCTTTGTGATGGGCTTAGTAGTGAATAACTAGGCGAATTCTAGGTCTTAAATGGACACTCAATATATATATATATATATATATATATATATATATATATATATATATATGCTAATATAATTATGCATGTGTGTAGGGTACTTAAAGAAGAACATCAATTATTTCTTGTTTGATTACCAAATTAGTTGGCGCATTGGAGATTAGTTTACATGTTTGGCATATGTTGTTGATAATATAGAAAATATGAGTTGAGAGGGGATGAAGCCTCTCTTGATGTACTTGATGACTTTTGTTGACATCTGTGCATGATTATGCATGTCACGTGAAGGAAGAGGAAAAAGTGAGTTGAGGGTGATATTTACCGGGGTTGGAAGTTATCAGGCCAGGTCTCTTGTTCTCGTTTATGTCTTGATAGTACGCACTAGCTATGCGTACTACTTCTCGAAAGGAATTATTGGCATGCCTGTGATGACGTTGGACTTCTTCTATCGAACCCGCTACATCAGTTGGTTGCGAAACGAAAAGTCTCTAGCACTCAGGGAAGGTTGGTTCGTGCATGAGGGGCATATTTGCATATTGATATTCTCGTACTTGACTCATATTGGTCTTGAACTTTTATACTGTTTCGTTATACTTAGCGAGATCAAGTAAATATTTAGGTCTTGCTTGCCATTCTCGTATATGTCCTACAAGATTTCAAATCTTGCTCGATATGCTATTCCTGTTTCTTTTAAGTGTGAGCAGATGGTTGCATGTGTTACTTGATATGTTAAATTATTCTTAAGTACGTAGGTATCATTTGTTCAATTGACTTGCATGTTTATACTAACTATGCATAATATAATCAATTCATGTTTGGACTTAAAAGCACCGGATACCCTATTGAGCCATTAGGCTTATCCATTCTCGATACTTTTTTTTCTAGGTTCGGAGTCGAAGTATTTGCCAAGGGACGAAGAAGATTACCTCGGGGACACTCAAGAGTATTACGCCGGGTGAGCAACGTCTTAGATGTTCTTCTTTTGTTTTGGAGTGTAGTACTTGTATAGGAGAGAAGTGGTCTGTAATATAATGTTATGTTCAGTCTTTCCACTAGTTGGATGACTGTAACGTTTAAGCATACTTCCGCTATTTCTTTCGAGGTTGTAGTAAAGCTCTGTTTATCCTTGAGGTATATATGTTAATTAGCTGGTTTAACGCTGCACTTCCTTTCCGGGGGGTGTGACATTTAGTGGTATCAGAGCTATAGTTCCTTAAAAGCCAGGCTAAGATCTTCGAAATTAATTAGTTTATTTGATTTTGAAATTCGGTGTGGCCTCGTTTTTTCGCCTGTTCAGGTGTAATATATGGCGGGCCAGAGAGAGGAAAGTACTGTGGGGCAAGGTATACTAGGAACTGATCCTAATTTACGGGAGATAATTGGACTAGTTGGACGTATAGCCAATGCCCTAGAATCTTCACAAAACAATTAGCAGCACAGTTAGGTTGGTGAGAGTTCTCAGGTGAGGCACGCTATAGCTACTGATGATCTGAACTTACTTGAAAGGTTTGTTAAGCTTAAGCGTACTATATTTGCGGGAAGTGCTAATTCGGATGAGGCAGAGGAATGGATAAGCAATAAGGAGAAATTATTTGAGAGAATGCAATTAACTCCTGCACAGAAAGTTTCTTTGGCTACTTTTTATTTGAGTGAGGATGCAGGGTTTTGGTGGAAGACGATTGATGCAAAGTGGACAGTCAGTAATGTTATAAGAACTTGGGATTTTTTTACTACTGAGTTTAATCATAAGTATATTCCAGCAAGTGTTAGAATAGACAGGGAACTGGCTTTCCTGCAACTTGAACAGAAAAACAAGACTGTACAAGAATATGAAAAAGAATTTACTGATTTAACTCGACATGCATCTTATTTGGTTGAGGGTGGTGATAGGAAAGCTAAGAAGTTTGAGACTGGCTTGAATCCTGGCATACAAGAAGCTATAGCACCTCTTAATATCTCTGATTATCACGAGATTGTGGATCGCGCACCTAATATTGTGAGGACTTTGGGGTTTACACGTGCAAAGAGGGCACAGATGAATTTATCTAGGCTTCCAGTGCCATTATGGCAGGCGGGAAGATTTCCTTCTACATCTGGGGGTAGGAAATTTTTGAGAACAGATATGAGGAGTATAGGGTATGCACCTAGGCCTCAAACATAGGAATTTATGCCACAACCATTCATAACTGGATCACGACCTCAGCCTAGACCTGCAGTGAGGCCTACTCAGTATATACCACCTCAACAGCAGCCTGCACAGGCAGTGAGTCAATATTGCACATTTTGTGGTATGACTGGGCATATAGAAGGGGTTTGTAGAAAGAGAAAGGGGACGTGTTTTGCATGTGGGGCACAGGGACATCAGATGAGGGATTGTCCTAAGAATAAAGGTTCCGTGGATACTACTACTGGGGGCACATCTGGTACTGGTATTAGTAGCGGTAGAAGGGTGAATAAACCGATGATAAAGGCTAGAGCATTTGCACTGGGACCGGATGAGGTACATGGATCGCTTGCAGTTGTTGGAGGTACTATTCTAATTTTCGGTACTTTAGCTAGAGTATTGATTGATCCTGGCTCTACACATTCATATGTCGCATCACATTTCTTACATCATTTGCCTATGCTGTCGGATTCTTTACCTTTTGTTGTCAAAGTCAGTACTCCTGTGGGTGACTCTTTATATATAGATAGAGTCTCCAAAGCCTGTGAGATTAACATGAACAACCATGTACTACATGCTAATTTGATTGCACTGCCTATGCGGGAGTTGGATGTTATTTTGGGTATGGATTGGTTATCCCACAATCATGCTAGTGTTGACTGTTTTGCCAAGACTGTTACGTTTGCTTTAACAAATCAGTCAGTATTTATGTATGTGGGGGATAAAAGTCTAACTGTTGTCCCTATTTTTTATGCCTTACGTGCTCAGAAGTTACTTGATAGGGGTTGTGTGGGATATATTGTGTATGCTATTGACTGTTCAAAGACAGTGACCAGGCTGGAGGACATCCCTATTGTTCAGGAATATTCTAATGTATTTTCGCATGACTTGATTACTCTACCAGCCGATAGAGAGATAGAATTCGTTATTGAACTTGTTCCAGGCACTGCACCTGTATCCAAAGCTCCCTACAGAATGGCTCGTGCTGAGTTGAAATAGTTAAAAGGTACAATTACAATAAGGGCTTTATTACACCAAGTACTTTTCCTTGGGGTTCGCCTGTATTGTTTGTTAAGAAGAAGGATGGTACCGTACGTTTATGTATTGACTACAGACAGTTAAATCAGGTAACCAAAAAGAATAAGTATCCGTTACGCCATATCAAGGATTTGTTTGATCAATTGCAAGGAGCTAAGGTATTTTCTAAATTGGATTTGAGGTCAGGTTATCACCAGTTAAAGGTAAAGGAGGATGTCCCTAAGACTGCTTTCAAGACTAGGTATGGTCATCACGAATTTCTAGTTATGCCATTTGGGGTTACTAATGCACCTTTGGCGTTTATGGATTTGATGAATCGCATATTCAAACCATACTTGGATAGTTTTTTGGTAGTCTTTATTGATGATATTTGGTTTATTCTCGGGATACCCAACAGCATGCTCAGCATCTCAGACTTGTTTTGCAAACCTTACGAGATAAAAAGTTGTATGCCAAATTTGAAAAGTGTATGTTTTTGGTTGGAACAAGTTGCTTTTTTGGGGCATATAATATCAGGTGCAGGAATATTAGTGGATCCGACTAAGATTAAGGCTATACAAAGTTGGAAAATGCCTTCAACAGTATCGGAGGTACGTAGCTTTTTGGGGTTAGCCGGATATCACCGTATATTTGTTGAGGGATTTTCTAAAATTGCTGGTCCATTATCCCGTTTGACACAGAAGAAAGTAACTTTTATTTGGGATGATAGATGTGAGGTCAGTTTTCAGGAGTTGAAACATAGATTGGTCAGTGCACCTATTTTGGTTCTGCCTAACGGGAATGATGATTTTGTAATATATAGTGATGCATCTCACAAAGGTTTGGGTTGTGTGCTTATGCAAAGAGGTAAGGTAATTGCTTATGCATCACGTAAATTGAAGCCATATGAAGGGAACTATCCTACTTACCATCTAGAATTAGCAGCTATTGTTTTTGCCTTGCATAAATGGAGATATTATTTGTAGGAGCAGTATTTGAGGTTTACACCGATCATAAGAGTTTGAAATATTTATTTTCGCAGAAGGAATTGAACATGAGACAGCGTAGATGGATGGAATTATTGAACGATTACAGTTGTTCTATTTCATATCACCTGGGTAAGGCTAATGTTATTGTTAATGCCTTAAGCCGAAAGAATGTGATTGCTAGTTTAATGCTTAAGGAGTGGGATATGTTGACTGATGTCTGTGATTGGAGGCTGCATGCAACTGGAACGGGGTTTTTATTTGTTAATATCAAAGTTTGGCCTGCGTTAATGCAACTGATACGGGAAGCTCAGGGAAAGGACCCAGAGTTGCAGAAAATTAGAAAGGAGGTGGAACAAGGGTTGCAACCTGAATTTTCATTATCTTCTAAAGATATATTGAGATTTAGAGATCGTGTTTTTGTACCAAATTATGCCGAGATTAAACTGGAGATTTTGAAAGAAGCACATAAGAGTAAGTACAGTATTCATCCGGGTAACACTAGAATGTACAGAGATTTGAAATCACATTGTCGGTGGAATGGTATGAAAGGTGATATAGCTACATATGTTTCGAAGTGCCTAACATGTCAGCTGGTAAAGGCAGAATATCAAAAGCCGGGTGGTTATTTACAGCCTCTATCTATTCTTGAGTGGAAATGGGAGCACATAACTACGGACTTTGTGACAAGTTTACCGCAGACTCGTGAAGGAAATGATGCGATTTGGGTAATTGTAGACTGTCTTACTAAGTTTGCACATTTTCTTACTCTGAATATGAAATATTCCATGGAAAAACTAGCTAAGTTATATATCGATGAGGTAGTTCGTTTGCATGGAGTTCCTATTAGTATTATTTCCGACAGGGATCCACATTTTACTTCTCGATTTTGGCAAGCTTTTCAGAAGGAGATGGGTACACAGTTGGTCTTGAGTACAACCTTTCACCCTCAGACAGATGGTCAGAGTGACCGTACTATTCAGACCTTGGAGGATATGTTACGAGCTTGTGTGATAGACTTGAAAGGTAGTTGGGATTCACATTTACCACTTGTTGAATTTTCTTATAATAACAGTTACCATTCTAGTATTGATATGGCTCATTATGAAGCGTTATATGGAAGAAAATGCAGATCTCCAGTTTGTTGGTCTGAGGTTGGGGAAGCTAAGCTTATTAAATCTGATATTATTCGTGAAACCACTGATAAGATACCAGTAATTCAACAACGTATCCGTACATCACAAAGTAGACAAAAAAGCTACACTGATACGCATCGACGTGGTTTGGAATTTACGGCGGGAGACTTTGTTTTTATTAAAATTTCTCCAACGAAAGGTGTCATGAGATTTGGTAAGAAAGGTAAGCTATCTCCGAGGTTTGTTGGGCCTTATGCGATTTTGGAATGGGTTGGTGATCTAGCGTGTTGGGTTGCTTTACAGCCTTCATTATCTGGAGTACATAATGTCTTTCTTGTATCTATGTTGCGTAAATACCAGCCAGACCCATCACATGTTTTGCATGATCAGCCGGTTCACGTAGAAGCAGATAGGACTTATATTGAGCAGTCGGTGGAGATTTTGGATCATCGGGATTAGGTATTGAGGAATAAGGTGATTCCATTGGTTAAGGTCAAATGACAATCCCATGATATTGAATAAGCTACCTGGGAGCGTGAAGATGAGATTAGGTCTAAATACCCGCACTTATTCACATGATCAGGTATGAATTTAGGAACTAAATTCTTTTAAGGAGGGGAGCGTGTGAAACTGTACAGTCATGAAATTAAAGTATACTTCTAGTTGAGATATAGGCTTCGTTATTTTATATGTTATAGTACTACATGTATAGAGTATACATACAAAATTTCAGATTATTTTAAGTACTATTACTATGGTTTAAAATTCGTGGCCTTAAACCTGTCCTGTGAAACTGTTGCTAGACATATTCTGAAGTCTGTCTTTGGAAGGGCTTAACATGATCTTCAAATAATATTTTCATGACAAGTAAAATACTGGGATGTAGCTCTTTAAGTCTAGTTTTTAGTTATATATAGTATGACTGTAGAGGCCATGTAATCAAATTGTTATGATTTCTGGAGTACAGACTACTCCTAATGCCAATTGAAATACTGGGCAGATTATGTAACCTAAACTAGTAGTTCTTTGTGATGGGCTTAGTGGTGAATAACTAGGTGAATTGCAGGTCTTAAATGGACACTCAATATATATATATATATATATATATATATATATATATATATATATATATATATATATATATGCTAATATAATTATGCATGTGTGTAGGGTACTTAAAGAAGAACATCATTTATTTCTTGTTTTATTACCGAATTAGTTGGCGCATTAGAGATTAGTTTACATGTTTGGCATATGTTGTTGATAATATGGCAAATATGACTTGAGAGGGGATTAAACCTCTTTTGATGTACTTGATGAATTTTGTTGACATCTGTGCATGATTATGCATGTCACGTGAAGGAGGAGGAAGAAGTGAGTTGAGGGTGGTATTTGTCGGGGTTGGAAGTTATCCGGCCAGGGCTCTTGTTCTTGTTCATGTCTCGATAGTACGCACTAGCTATGCGTACTACTTCTCGAAAGGAATCTTTGGCGTGCCTGTGAAGACGTTGGACTTCTTCTATCGAACCCGCTACATCAGTTGGCTGTGATACGAAAAGTATCTCGCACTCACGGAACGTTGGCTCGTGCATGAGGGGCATATTTTCATATTGATATTCTCGTACTTGACTCATATTGGTCTTCAAATTTTATACTGTTTCGTTATACTTAAAGAAATCAAGTAAATATTTAGGTCTTGCTTGCTATTCTCGTATATGTCCTACAAGATTTTAAATCTTGCTCGATATGCTATTCTTGTTTCTTTTGAGTGTGAGCAGATGATTGCATGTGTTACTCGATATGTTAAATTATTCTAAAGTACGTAGGTATCATCTGTTCAAGTGACTTGCATGTTTATACTAACTAGGCATAAAATCATCAATTCATGTTTGGACTTAAAAGCACCGGATACCCTACTGAGCCATTAGGCTGACTCATTCTCAATAATTTTTTTTTCTAGGTTCGGAGTTGGAGTATTTGCCAAGGGACGAAGAGAATTACCTCGGGAAGACTCAAGAGTATTACGCTGGGTGAGCAATGTTTTAGATGTTATTCTTTTGTTTTGGAGTGTAGCACTTGTATAGGAGAGAGGTGGTCTGTAATATAATGTTATGTTCAGTCTTTCCACTAGTTGGACGACTGTAACGTTTAAGCATACTTCCGCTATTTCTTTCGAGGTTGTAGTAAAGCGCTGTTTATCCTTGAGGTATATATGTTAATTAGCTGGTTTAGCGTTGCACTTCCTTTCCGGGGGGTGTGACAGTATCACTTGATGTTACCTTTTATGCTTGTAGCATAGGTGAACTAGTCGAACTAGCCGGGACGCCTTGTAAACTTTTTATGAATGAAATATTTCTCATCTTAACCAAAAAAAAAAGACGCATAGAAGAGATACTACTAAGAAGGCACATATGACAAATTTTATTACTTTTCTATTTGGTGCATTCTAAGAAATTGGAGACTAGAAATGTTTTAAGTTAATGATCTCACTAGATTATTTTATTATAGCAACTAAATTTTTTTCATGCAACTTTTGACCCCTCTCAGCGTTACCCTTGCAGTTTCCATCAATATATGTCTATTTTTTGCTCCACTTGTACGATGCAGAGAACAAGTGTAAACGTAGTACACCTATCACAGAAAAAAGAGGAAATCTAGCGTAGTGTTGAGCCAATGGTACAGGTCCAAATAGTTCTGTTAGCATAAGAACATCATCTTAAAAGAGCAAGTCCATAAATGGAAGTTATCATTTGGTATGACCTAATGCCAAGTTATTAAAGAAAAAATCGGATGGTGGATCACCGAACTAAAGTACAAGCGCGTCAAGGTTTCGACCAATTTGTAGATGGTCTATAGTTGAAATTTGACGGCTCACCCTGCCAGCTCTAACAATATGGCAAGTCAGAAGATGCTTCTCCACTTAATTGTTAATTGCAGTAATTTACTTGAGTTGTACTCTTCCAACCAAAATCAATTTGAGAGAGAAACTTACATTTTGTTTGGTTGACGAATTTGTTGCATACATTTTTGTATTTCTGAATGTGTAGAAAAGATTTTATTTCGTAAATTTTATGGTAATTCAACTTTATTGTGCTATTAACAAATTTGAGTTTAACATTCAAAGGATTTTGTGTTTGGACATCAATCTAGATATGCACATCTACATAGTGACCTTGTAATTAAATGAAGGGAGATGATCTG
Organism: Escallonia herrerae; assembly: GCA_033070095.1. NCBI lineage: Eukaryota > Viridiplantae > Streptophyta > Magnoliopsida > Escalloniales > Escalloniaceae > Escallonia > Escallonia herrerae. Next base: position 99,773 of record JAVXUP010000988.1, on the reverse strand, counting down.
TTGTTAGCGCTGACAACTTAACTGTTGTCTGGTTAATTTCACTTTCTACCCCTCAACTTCTAAGCAATTCACTTAAAACACCTCATACTTTTCAAAAGTCTAAAATTGACCCCTTTCATGATTAAAACATGTCATTCCTGACTAAAAGAGAATTTGGCCATACAAAACTGGTATCAGAGCCTAATCGAAGGCGAGATTCAACCAAAAAACTGATAGAACCTAATCGAAGGTGAGATTCAACCGAAAAACTTATGAAAATTCTTCGTTTATTAAATCATATGATAGGAATTAACACTTAGACCATGGAGTTGGAAAAACTGAAATAATTGGATTATTAAATCAAATAATGGATGTATCTCATAAAACTTTAAATATCTGTAGAACTTTAAATAAAATAACATCTTAGATATTAACTTAATTACACAATTCAAATAAAGGGTTAAGAAGTGAAAACCACGTCTAAACTTAGATAACATCTTATCAAACTTTGAAAGTTATGACACTACTAATTACCATCTTAGCAAAATTTCATATGTATTTGAAGAAATTATAACATACAGTGGTAATGAAGGCAAAAGAAAACCCTCTTCGAGTGGCTCAAAAGACGCTAAAGATCCCATAAAGGGAATGGGTGTAGAAGAAATAGAAAAAATAATAAATAACTACTTAGACAAAGTAGAAAAAGAAAAATAATTGAAAAAATCAATGATGGATGAAATAGATCCAGCTGTTATAAAAGAACATCAATGTAAACAAGAAGAAAAAAGAGTCATATCAGAAGTAAATAAGGCGTTTGCTGATATGAATTTATGGAGCGGAGAAACCGATCCAAACTATGTAGGAGCGTATAATCCAGAATTAAATTTAGAAATAAATTCTAAATTTAATAACGCCCCTATGAGGACAAATTCTTAACAAGAATTTGTCCCCAACAACGGAAGAAATGAGCCTGCAAATCAATGTGGCATATATCTTGATACCGATTGTATTTCAAATACTGAAAAAAGAATCGATAATTAGGCACAAGCCTTAAGATTTGCCATAATAAATGGTAAACAGAAAGGCATGCTATGAAACATTTTATTCAAGCAACCCTGCGAGAAAATACAGCTAGGTTCTAGAATAGCATTGCAGATAATAAAATGATAATTGAAGCCCAGAGCAAGCTTAATATTTCTGAACAATGGATAATGTTTATGCAGATAACCTCAAACAAGAGTTCTGAGAAATATCAATAAATAATATAGGTATTCGAGAAAAAAGTACTTTCACAAATTTGACAAAACTTCAAATATGTGATATGTGCAATTTTAAAAATTACAATTGTGAATTTAAAAAATATTTTTACAAGTTAGAACTCAGAGACAGTCTCCATTGGCAAAAGCAATTTATTGCCGAACTCCCTAAACCATGGGATGAGTTAGCCAAAAAAGAATTTGTTAAACTCCTAAATGACGGAATGATGTGCGATTCCTTAGGAGGAATGATAGCAACTATAGAAGAAGTTCTAAAGAAATATTGTACTGAAGGACAGACAATAAAAGATATGAAAAAAGTTCATATGCGTTACGACTGTTGTTCTAAAGTCGATAACATGATAAACAACTATGGGTGTGAAAAGAAGCCAAACTTCACGACGAAAAAATTCGAGAAGAAAAGGTTTGAAAACGAAAAAAGATATGTGAAGAAATGAAAAAAAAATTAGAAAAGAAAATTTAATCCATCAAGAGAAAAACCAAAACCATGGGGAAGATATATTAGAAAAAAATATAGTATTCCGTATAAAAAACCTTGATGTCAACAAGGTAAATCACCAGAAGAGTGTGATTGTTACTAGTTATGTGATAAAAAAGGACATTATGCAAATAATGTCCAATTAAGAAAAGAAAACAAAATGTAAGATCTTTTGTATTCGCTGAAGAAAGATACGTGTAATACCCCAAATAATATGTAGCTAATTATTTTAATTTTTAGGCTACTTTATAGTTTTAATAATATTTTAGAATACTTTTGAATAAGTAATATAATTGTAGGGGTCTTTTGAGTATTTATCAAATTTAGAGATATAAACACTAGTCAGTTATTTTTGTCGATAAATTGAGTTTGCTCTTCAGAGAGAGAAGAAAGAGATAACTAGGGTTTTGGAGGGATTGCAATTTTCTACGCACAATTGGTAAGAATCTTGAACCCACTTTGACCATAAGGATGAATTTCATCACTTTAGGATTGCGTTTATAAAGAATTTAACGTAATTGGGGTTGATTCAATTATTTAGGTTTTGAGATTTTCGGAAGGTTACGCAACTTTGCAAATCTTACGTAAAAAAATTGAGGCAAGGGTTAGACATACTACATCTACTTCTATTGGATTCATGATGTTGGATTATTTCTATCCGAATAGTTTTTGATGATCTCGTTATGGAGTCGTTCCACCGTCAATTAAATTCTTGGATTTGTAAAACGCTCAAGTCCATTGTTTTTATACCTAATGTAACGTGTGTCGAATTCCTCACAGTTGGCGTTTGGTGATTTCTATCTAATTCATGTTGCACAGTTTCGTTAAAGAGCATATGAGTATCTCGTTCTTATTTTCTGGTCAGTTTTTCAAAGATCGCTCTGGCAGTGCATGTACTCAAGGCTTCCCTGTATATGTCATTCTTGAAAAGCCCACTTAATTAAACCATTTCCCCTTTGGACTACTATTTCATGAAACAAACTTCTATTTGCTGAGCTCTCTTTGTACTACCTTTCTCTTAGTTACGTGAACATCACATGTGGCTTAGCCACATGTCCTTAGTGAATTGGACCTTGGCATCTTGCACCTTCTTTTGTTTAAGTTTTGGTTTAAATCTCGTTATTTCATAGTTTCGTGATCATACAAATTCGAATTCAATCGCTTCCACTTTTGTTAAACTCGTCTTTTCGATTCGAGTCTAATAATGAATAGTTTCTGAAATCATTAAGTCATCCTTATTAAAATGTAAGTTTTGATACTTTTGCGGCTAGTATATCCGTGAGATACTTTGATGTCCATTTGATCTCTTTGAATTGAACTAATGTTCCCAACCTATTCTGGTCGCACTCAAAGGTCCACTTGGAGTCCCATTGTGCATGACACGTCCGCACAAGCACAGTATTCAACGCTTTGAACCGGACAAAGTGCGCGCGCTCAAGTCACTTGCATTCCTTGCCTCACACGCCTCACGCGCGACTCAGTCACCAATGATTTTCACGCTACTGTGACTCACAGTACCACGTTCGTCGCGCCGCTACCACCTAAGCACCTTTTCACCAAAAACATCGATCGGTGGCGCAACCGGAGCGACGGGGTCAAGGGCATAGGCCTTGGCCAGACCCATGGGGTCGGCCTCGGCCTCCCCCAAGGCCATGGGGTTTGCCTTGGCCTCAATGGGGGGTCGGCCTCGGCCTTTCCCCCCCGGTTGTTCACTCTTCGCGCAAAGTCCCTTTCGCGCTTTGATCGCTTCATACACTCCGTACCTGACTTTGGCACCTTGTTCGTCATGCGGTTACGTTTCACGTCGACACGCTCATCGCAACTTCCGAGTTCGTCATCGCTCATAAAAAAGACCTACCGTAAGCGCGCCCGAAGTTCACCGAAAGGGGGAGTGGCCTTGGCCTCCCTTCATGGGAGTTGGCCATTGGCCTTGGCCACCCCTTAGGGTCAGCCTCGGCCTTACCAAGGGGTCGGCTTCGGCCTCCCCAGGGGTGGTTACCTTGGCCTTCCCCCAATCTTTGGTCTATGGCCTCCCCTCCCACGCGCACTTGTTTTCTCAAGTCTTTGCACCTCCGCGATGTTTACGGACGTTCGTACATCTACCTCGTGACGTCCATCGTGCATCACCTCGCGACGTCAGTCGTCCGTGAACCTCGCGACGTCCGTCGTCCATCAACCTCGTGACGTTCGTCGTGCACTGACCTCACGACGTCCGTCGTGCACCAACCTCTTGATGTCCATCATGCACCAACCTCACGACGTCCGCGTGCACTGACCTCACGACGTCCGTCTTGCACCGACCTCGCGACGTCCATCATGCACCGACCTCGCGACGTCCGTCGTGCACCGACCTCACGACGTTCGTTATCCATCCACCTCGCGACGTCCGTCGTCCTTCAACCCTGCGACGTCTGTCGTGCATCAACCTCGCAGCGTCCGTCGTACATCAACCTCGTGACGTTCGTCGTCCGCGACCGCGCACTGCTCCCGCTATGTCTGTCGTCCAATGTCGCGCACTACCACCGAATGATCCGTTACTGACGACCGCGTACCATCACTTCCAACTTTGTCATTATTACATGTTGCATTCATCATCTTGTTATGACAGGTACACTCAGCTCAAATCCCATCTTCTGGACACCCGACCCGTGCCCGTGCGCCGTCTTCGCGACGTTCGTCGCCGCGCCCGTGCGCCATCTTCATGATATGTGCCCCCGTTACCAAGTATAGCTCCGCGACGTTCATCACCGTGCCCGTGCGCCATCTTCATGATACGTGCCCCCCGCACCAAGTATAGCTCGGCGACGTTCGTCCTCGCGCCCGTGCGCCATTCTCATCATGCGTGCCCCCTACACCAACTATAGCTTCGCAACCTTCATCGCCGCGCCCGTGCGCCATTCTCATCATGCGTGCCCCCGGCACCAAGTATTGCTCTGCGACGTTTGTTGCAGCGCCCGTGCGCCATTCTCATCATGCGTGCCCCCGGCACCAACTATAGCTCCGCGACGTTCGTCGCCGCGCCCGTGCGCCATCTTCATGATATGTGCCCCCGACACCAAGTATTGCTTCGCGACGTTCGTCGCCGCACCACTCTCATGACATGTGCTCTGGCACCAAGTATTGTCTCCGCGACGTTCGTCGCCGCGCCCATGCGCCACAATCATGATACAGGCCTTCGGGCATCACACTTATTCACCACACCATGCACCCCTGCCATGGACATGAAATATGCTTCGACCCACTTTCCAGAGTGTGCACCATCACGGGGGGCTCCATTCGTAGTGCTCCGGCATGAGGACCCCTCGTAACGGGATGGGCTCACAACCTTGAAGCCATTGCAGGCACAATCAACTCGGGATGGGCTCACAACCTTGAAGCCATCGCCGGCACAATCAACTATGGGATGGGCTCACAACCTTGAAGCCATCGCCGGCACAATCAACTACGGGATGGGCTCACAACCTTGAAGCCATCGCCGATAGAATCAACTACGGGATGGGCTCACAACCTTGAAGCCATCGCCGGCATAATCAATTACGGGATGGGCTCGCAACCTTGAAGCCATCGCCGGCACAATCAACTACGGGATGGGCTCGCAACCTTAAATCCATCGACGGCACAATTAACTACGGGATGGGCTCACAACCTTAAAGCCATCGTGGTCACAGTTACGGGGGGCTCCGGTACGAGGACCTTTTGCCCCGTCATTGAGCACTGAGCTGCGAGCATGTCGACTCATGTTACCATTGATCGTCGACATCACCAGGGCAATGACCCCCAGGTCACTCCGGGAGGGGAGCAGGTCCTTGGAGGGCATGGCGCCTAGTCCACCTGACAGTTGGCTACAGGGGCAGCCCTCACCACTGTCAGGTTCTCCGTGTGTCTCTTGACGCACCTCGTAGGACTCTGCAAGGGCTTGGATTGGAGGCTAGATCAAGGGGGTTCTCTGGCCACACCGACGCTATGGGAGCCAGTCTTTCCAGACAGACAGAGCGACGCTGTGCGGGGCAGGCTAGGTGAATATTCGATTCGACAGTCCGTGGAGCAATGGGCAGCTGTGGACCCCTCAGTGACGTGTCACTCCCGGGGAACGCCACGTGTTGCGTGATGACATCATCATCTCAACCTCTATAAATAGAGGTCTTGAGAATTCATTTGGAAGATTCGACATTTTCAAAACACTTTTACTTTCTCACTCTAGAATCCTAGAGAGAGAAACATACAGGACCCTGACTTTAGACCTAAGCATCAGACTGTGACTGTCGTCGTATATTCATCCTGCGCTATTGCCCTCGCAACTCTGCCACCCTCAGGCTCTGTCTTGGAAGCCCTTGGTCTCTGCCCTTGCTCCGCCCTTACTATGTCTCACATCAACATACTTGGCATCTGAGGCGGACTACATTCCTTGTGGCACCTCCACGTTGACTGCGAACCCATTTTCCTTGGCATCGACTAATATTTTAGAACCTTCACGTGCTTAGGTTAACGTGATGCTATGACATGATATGGCAATTGCTACCGGTATGCAAATTTGAACTTAGAACCTTCACGTGCTTAGGTTAATGAGCTTTATAGTCACATATTACGTGATTGTATCATATTTTATAATTAGTTCAATTATTTGACTGTGTTCATTTGACTTTGACTTTGATTTGATATTTGACGGATTGGAATGTCCCGAAGTGGGATTATTGATCGTGCTAAGATTTTCAATCGTCTTTGCACTTTTGTTTTCATATGTTTTGTTGGACTCAGCTATATATTATTGGATACATGCATTGTACTCCGTGAGTGTGTGTGTGTGATCTTTACTGGGCTTTGTGCTCACCCTCTCTTTCTTTCCCCATTTCAGGTAATTAAGCTGAGACGGCTTAGAGGAGTTAATAGTATTATGCTTAAGCTTGGAGTTGAACTTTAATTGATAACTCTCTTAGTAGCTCTGAAATAAGAACCATGTAATAGTTTTTTATTTAGTGACTTTTGGTACCCCAATGGTTGGGAAATAATTATTGTTATCAAATTTTTGCTGCAATTATTAGACGTTGATGAGGACTTGAATGCCTTTGATTCCAGATATGATTTAGAGCTCTGATTACCTCTTTGAGGTCATATCTTGGTTAGATGTTTTGGGAATTATATTTCTCGTAAGTAGGAATATTTTAAAATTGTATGTGTAGGTCCACCTCTGGGTCGGGGACGTGACAGATTATGTATCAGAGCATAGGTTTAAGATTCTATAGACTCTTTAGACTTAAGCTTTCGATGATTTGAGATGAATTTTATGATGTTTGAGGTATAGTTCTGAGTAGTCTAGTTTTAGTAGTACTTCTATTTGAAGCGTCTTTACGCAATAAGTTGTGATCTTATAAGTTTTTTTCACTATCTCAGGAACTATGCCGCCGCGTGCAACTAGAGGGGGTACTAGAGGCGGTCGTAGGGGTAATAATGTCACTGAGGTCAACATGGAAGCAGAAGCCCCTCCTACTCCTTTGACTGCAAATACCATCACGGCATTTAACCGCCTAAATTGTCCAACATTTGTTGGTGCAGAGAAGCCAGAGGATGCAGAGGCTTGGTTGAGTAAGTTAGAGAAGAGGTTTAAGCTTCTGAACATCACTGATCGTCAAAAGGTGGACCTCGCGGTGTACCAGTTGGAAAACGAGGCTAACCGGTGGTGGAAAATGGTCGCAAGAACTTTGAGTGTTGAGAAGGAACAGGCTTTGACTTGGGCTCATTTTCAAGAGATATTTCTTGGCAAATACTTCCCTAGGAATATAGAGGATGATATGGTGGAAGAGTTCTTAAAGCTAGAGCAAGAAGAGGATGAAACTGTGAAAGACTACGAGGCTAGATTTGCTAGATTGTCGAGGTTTGTGACACATGTGATAGATACTGAGGAGAGGCGTGCAACACGTTTCAAGAATGGACTAAGGTACAGGATCAGGAAGTTCTTAACTACTGTGACTTTAGATACATATGGTCAAGTCTTGGACAAGGCTCAGAGAGTGGAGAAAGATGTCGAGGCAGGGCGTAAGTACTACAAGGAGTAGAGACAGAAGAGAGGAAGAGAAGAAAGTAGCTCAAAAGGCAATGACATGGTTCCACCCAAGAGTAAGAACAACAATTTAGCTATTAAGGAACCAGTTCAGAATACCCAGGAGCTCGTCGAAGCTTGCAAAACTTGTGGGAAGAAACATAGAGGTGTGTGTTATTGGCAGAGTGATGCCTGTTTTAACTGCTAGCAGCAGGGACATAGGATTCGGGATCGCCCTCAACCACTTAGGCCCCAATTTATTCAGGGTAGGGGATGCAGAACCAGTCGCAGAAACTATTCAAGCAGCAACAACTAGGGCTCTAGCTTATGCCTTGACAGAAAAGGATGCCACTGCATCACCATGATGTAGTGACAGGTAAATCTTACATAGATTTAGCTAGAGCTTGTGCTTTAATTGATGTTTGTTACACATTTTTGCATGTCTTTAGATATTTGCTCGTGCTCTTTGGTGGTCAGTTAGAGCGCTTAGATAATGGAAAATCTGGGATTTAGTAGATGTGATTGTGTAACCCTTTTCGGTAACTAAGGTGTATAAATTTTGAGGACGAAATTTTTTCAAGGAGGGGAGAATGTAATACCCCAAATAATATGTAGCTAATTATTTTAATTTTTGGGCTACTTTGTAGTTTTAATAATATTTTAGAATACTTTTGAATAAGTAATATAATTGTAGGGGTCTTTTGAGTAGTTTATCAAATTTAGAGATATAAAGGCTAGTCAGTTATTTTTGTCGATAAATTGAGTTTGCTCTTCAGAGAGAGAGAAGAAAGAGAAAACTAGGGTTTTGGAGGGATTGCAATTTTCTACGCACAATTGGTAAGAATCTTGAACCCACTTTGATCATAAGGATGAATTTCATCACTTTAGGATAGCGTTTATAAAGAATTTAACGTAATTGGGGTTGATTCAATTATTTAGGTTTTGAGATTTTTGGAAGGTTACGCAACTTTGCAAATCTTACGTAAAAAAATTGAGGTAAGGGTTATACATACTACATCTACTTCTATTGGATTCATGATGTTGGATTGTTTCTATCCGAATAGTTTTTGATGATCTCGTTATGGAGTCGTTACCACCGTCAATTAAATTCTTGGATTTGTAAAACGCTCAAGTCCATTGTTTTTTATACCTAATGTAACGTGTGTCGAATTCCTCACAGTTGGCGTTTGGTGATTTCTATCTAATTCGTGTTGCACAGTTTCGTTAAAGAGCATATGAGTATCTCGTTCTTATTTTCTGGTCAGTTTTTCAAAGATCGCTCTGGCAGTGCATGTACTCAAGGCTTCCCTGTATATGTCATTGTTGAAAAGCCCACTTAATTAAACCATTTCCGCTTTGGACTACTATTTCATGAAACAAACTTCTATTTGCTGACCTCTCTTTGTACTACTTTTCTCTCAGTTACGTGAACATCACATGTGGCTTAGCCACATGTCCTTATTGAATTGGACCTTGGCATCTTGCACCTTCTTGTGTTTAAGTTTTGGTTTAAATCTCGTTATTTCATAGTTTCGTGATCATACGAATTCGAATTCAATCGCTTCTACTTTTGTTAAACTCATCTCTTCGTCCTCTTCGATTCGAGTCTAATAACGAATAGTTTCTGAAATCTTTAAGTCGTCCTTATTAAAATGTAAGTTTTGATACTTTTGCGGCTAGTATATCCGTGAGATACTTTGATATCCATTTGATCTCTTTGAATTGAACTAATATTTTAGAACCTTCGCGTGCTTAGGTTAACGTGATGCCATGACATGATATGGCAATTGCTACCGGTATGCAACTTTGAACTTAGAACTTTCGCGTGCTTAGGTTAACATGCTTTATAGTCACGTATTACGTGATTGTATCGTATTTAATAATTGGTTCAATTATTTGACTGTGTTCATTTGACTTTGACTTTGACTTTGATTTGATATTTGACGGATTGGAATGTCCCGAAGTGGGATTATTGGTCGTGCTAAGATTTTCAATCGTCTTTGCACTTTTGTTTTCATATGTTTTGTTGGACTCGGCTATATATTATTGGATACATGCATTGTACTCCGTGAGTGTGTGCGTGTGATCTTTACTGGGCTTTGTGCTCACCCTCTCTTTCTCTCCCCATTTCAGGTAATTAAGCTGAGACGGCTTAGAGGAGTTAATAGTATTATGCTTAAGCTCGGAGTTGAACTTTAATTGATAACTCTCTTAGTAGCTCTGAAATAAGAACCATGTAATAGTTTTTTATTTAGTGACTTTTGGTACCCCAATGGTTGGGAAATAATTATTGTTATCAAATTTTCGCTGCAATTATTAGACGTTGATGAGGACTTGAATGCCTTTGATTCCAGATATGATTTAGAGTTCTAATTACCTCTTTAAGGTCATATTTTGGTTAGATGTTTTGGGAATTATATTTTTCGTAAGCAGGAATATTTTAAAATAGTATGCGTAGGTTTGCCTCCGGGTCGGGGGCGTGATAATACGAGCCAGTATGGGGAGATGAATTAGATTCTGGAGACGAAACAGAAGAGCTTGTGTTGGAACACGACTACGAGTCTGATTATGAAACAACATCAGATGACAAATAAAGTTTAAATAAAACTTTAAAAAATGTAGGCAGGATCTTCATGATGTCAGAAACCTACGACCATGAAGAAGAGATGACTCATTGTCTTATAACATAATTAGTCAAAGTGAATCAATTGAGGAAGAAACTCCGGGTTCCACTATAAACCATTGGGAGATGCGTAAAATCAAGGTTGAAAAAAAATACAAAAACTTCATATTCAGGTTCAGGTTCAGGAGTAAGATAAATGAAGAGATCTGTGAAGGAGAAACCTCGGTAGGAAAACTGAAGAAAGAATACTAAACATTCCTCTCTTCAAGACAGATAAGGCAAAATAATACCTCACAGATGGATATCACTATGTCCATATTGGTACGATACAAGTTAGTCTTTGTCCATTATTTATAGATAGCAGAGATACACCAGTAATCTGTTGTTTAACGGACAATCAGTGAAAAACTTCTGAAAAAGCCCTAATAGGAGGTAACCAAAGTATTTGTATAACAAACCAGTTTAATTGAAAACTATACCAAACTACTTCATGTCCTTAAAAGATCCTTATCTTAATAAAGTAGTAGGACTAAGGATTTAGACCCAAGGTATGACTGAATTACGAGAAGTATGCAAAAATATTACATTACAATATCGCCTAGTCTATAGAGTGGTAAATACCAAAAATTCACTATGTAAAATGCTAAACAACAAAGTGAAACTATTTGAACAAACAAGTAGTAATTTTCGAGCCATAAAAGCACAGAAGATAAATCCAAAGTAACTATCATGGCCTAAAAATTGGGTGATAGGAGAAGTATTAGCTAGTAAACAACTAGAATGCATGCAGATTATAGAAAATAAAAGTGTTGTAATCCTCGAAGAACCAAGGAGACATTTTGTCTCTTCTATACATTTCACGTCTAAAAATTCAAAAGGCAAAGGAAAGGAAAAACTAGTAGAAAAATCTACCAAAGAAGAAGAAAGCTCAGATGAAGACATCATAGGGTACAAAATAATTACCATTCCCATCAGATGAAGTACGTCATCACGTGTAAAAACCATATGTGTAATGATCACAACATCAATAAATGACACTGTCAAGAAGAGGCTTCAAGAAAATGGCTTGAAAGGAGATGAGCTTGAAAAGGATATTCAAGACATCATGAGTACTATCAGAGGTAAAAGAATATCTAAAAAAATGAATAATAAACGGCTAGCGGTGAGTCCAAACAATCTTATATAAAATTAAGTTTTGACTTCCAAGGTAATCACCCTTATAAAATAGATGCTTTAGTAGATACTGGAACATCCTATTGCTTGGCACAACCAAAAATTTTACCCTCTAAAAACTGGATCAAAACTAATCAACTCATGAGCATGCGAATGGCAAATGGCAATAAGTTCGAGCTAGAGTATGAAGCATATCATATTCTGGTCATAATAAATGAAAAAGAGTTCATCATAGAGCGATTAATCCAATTCAACTCCTTAGACGATGATTTTCTAATAGTAAATGCCTTTCTAAAACAAACTGACAATCGACCATATATTCAGGAAGAGATTCATATTGAAATACAACATCAAAAAATTCTGTTGTTAAAATTTGCTGCTCAAAAATATAAATTTCGTTTTCATTTTGAAAAACTAGGAGAAATCAAAAAACATATCTAGAGTGAGTCTCTCTACGCAGCCCAGCGTAGAGAAGAGAACAAAACAACCTTATAGAAAAGGTTACTTGAAGAAGAAGTAACCAAAGAATAGTTACTTAATGAAGAAATAACCAAAGAAAATGAAAATTGTGTTAAAGAAATAAACTAACATTATCAATGCAAATAAGAAAAAGAAATTCCTAGCATAAAAAAGATGTTATAAAATAATTTTAGTGATGACCTGCTAAAATTATGAAAAAGGATAAACCGTGGGCGACATTGACCCTCAAGGATAAAGATTATGTGATTAACGTAAAACCAATACAACATAGTCTTGCGATGATCTAGAAATTTGAACGACAAATTCCTGAAATACTAAAACAAGGGTTAATAAGACCTAGTGAGAGCCCCTATTCAAGTCCGGCTTTCATTGTAAAAAATCATGCAGAACAGGCTAGAGGAAAAGTCAGATTAGTCATAGACTATAGAGCTTTAAACACAGCAACAGTCAAAGATGGCTATAAAATTCCAAACAAAGATAAACTAATAAACAAAATCTAGCTAGCCAACATTTTCTCAAAGTTTGATTTAAAAAGCAGATATTGACAAATTAAAATGAAAGAATTATCAATACCATTAACTGCCTTTAGCTTATCACAAGGGCACTATGAATGGACGGTGTTACCATTCGGATTGAAAAATGCTCCAACTTTATTTCAAAGAAGGATGGATAACATTTTTAGAAAGCACGTAGACTACTGTGTAGTGTAGATAGATGATATATTAGTATTCTCAAAAACCAGAGAAGAACACAAAAATCATCTAAAAAAAAATAGCAGAAGAATTCATTGACCATGGATTAGTACTATCACAAAAGAAATGTGAATGTGAACAAACCACCATTAACTTTCTAGGACTGAGAATAAAAGACAGTAAAAACATTATCCTTCAAAATCACATATCTAAAAAAATAAAGCTTTTTACAGAACAAATCAATGTTATAAAACAACTTCTAAGATTTATCGGGTTGTTAAATTACGCAAGAAAATTCATCCCGCATTAATACATAACAGAAGCCTTAAGTAAAAAGCTTAAAAAAGGAAAATGGATATGGGAAGATGAAGATGAAGATACCCAAAATATTCTTTGGATAAAAGGTCAAGTTAAAATCCTGCCAAAACTACGCTTGCCTAAATAAGGAGATAAGTTAGTTTTAAAAACCGACGCTTCTGAAAATTGTTGGTGTGCAGTATAAGAGTAATACCCCCTGATCAAGCTGAAGAACCGTTGTGTGGATACTGGAGTGGAACCTTTAAGGATGCAGAAACTCGGTATCACATAAACGAAAAAGAATTTTTAGCTATAAAACGTGGCATAAATTATTTTTACATATTTCTAACTTCAGAACACTTTTTACTAGAATAGATAATATGTGTTTTAAATCTTTCTTATAAAGAGACCCAAGAGATGTTAGTAAAACAAGACTTTATCAATGACAACAATAGTTCAACTATTATATTTTTTATGTAGAATACATCTCATCAGTCAAAAATGCACTTGCAGATAGCCTAATAAGGGAATTATGCTTTGTGATGCAAGGAGTTGTTACCCCAAAAAAGACTACTTAAAAGGCCTTAAAAGAAAGGTAAGAAGCAGGAGATCCTGAAGTTGATCTACTAGGAGAACCATCAGGAAAATTCGACTACTAAGTCATTTACCCTAAAAAGAAAATAGGCAGCTCTTTGTCACTCACAAATCCTCTCCCAGTAACGGAAGAAGATGGCTGAAACTGCCAACCCGAAAGCCCTAAAGCAGAACGATACAAAACTAAGCTTTCAAAAACCAATGCATAAGTTTTAGAATAAAGAGAGTAAGACTAAAACCTCGGCAGCAAAACACCCTAACAAATGGACGAGAAAATAAAAAATTACTATCCTAACAGCAAGGATCTAAAAAGAAATGTGGCAACTGACGAAGATGAAAAATCTAGAAAGCAGAATGCTACCATACCACAAACCAACGACAATAAAACAAGATCATTTTATGATCCTGGATTATGTGAAGAGAGCAAAAATCTCTTTGAAAATGTCTGGCACTATCTAAGGGAAAATTACTGAAAAGAGTTACTAAGAACTCTCAGTCAATTAACTGATTATGATAAGCACTTAGAAAAAAGCTTAATATAAACGATGAAGAAGGAATGATAGTCCTACAAGAAAAATAAATGAAATCACTGAAGACATACTAGCCGATCCTCAAGAAGCATGTTTCTGCGATGGACGAAGGATAGTAATCCTGAGGGGATGTAGAGTATTCATGGAACCCTCCAAACAGGGTCAAGATCAGGTAATAAAACTCTATGAATAGTTCAACAGTCAAGGACAAGAAAAATCATATCGGCCTAGCCAAACTTTTGAGCTGTACAAAAAGATTCGGAACCACAGGATTAGCATGATTGAAACGAACATAATGGCCAGTGAAAATGACAGAGCCAAGTAGGGAAGAGAACAAAAATGTCTGCCATAATAAAAGAAAAAGATGACCCTACAATAAATAATAGAGGATTTTCACTATTGAAATATCCTATGTGCCTGATCTTTTTATCTATACAATAGGTCGAAGTAAGAGCTAGAAGGCAGATGAAGTTTGAGAGAGTGTGAAATGTGTAAGAGTGTGAAGTGTGCTAAGAAGTAGTGTGTGCAACAATTGAAGGAACCATTCCTTTCTATTGATTTTATGTAATATTTCCTTTCTAGAATAAATAAAAGAAGTATTGGCTTCAATATTCTGTTTTTCTACTATACTTTTCAAACTAATATCCTAGAAGCTTGAAAGTGTTTGATAATAGTCGTTAGCCAATTCTGATGAACGTAAGGCATCGAGCTGTGTGTCTACTGAGTGAAAAGATTAGATATTGAAAAGTAACAGGAGAAGCATGCGCGTGCGTACATTCAAGGACCAAGAACAGAATCTCTATAAGTAGTATTATATCCTAAAATAACTTTGGATTTATATTATATGTGACAAAGTATTAGAGTGCATAAAGTTATATTTTCTAAAGTTTGTGGTTAGATTGCAAATATATTAAAGTATTAAGATTATCTAGCACTATTGAGAGAGAAATTTAATCTGAACCGTCCATAAATCATTAATAGACGGTCAGATCACGTTGACGAGTAAATTAAATTACATATGCAGTAGTCGATTGCATTCCTTAGATGAATTGTATAACTAAACAAAGTATAAAGCATTATTCTAGTTTTAATTTTTATCTTATTTTTCTTTCAAGAATTGACCCTTGAGACACCGGGTCCACGAAAGCACAATGATTGCATTTTAGTCTCAGATGGAAAAGTAAAGAAAGTGCACAAGCACTCCTTAAATAGCCAACTTAAGTCGTGCGCTTTTGGACTCCTATTGTTTTACTTTGATTGTTAACCATACTTTTTTCACATTTTTTTAATTTGTTATAAAACTAATAAAATGCCAGACGTCGACACATGAATGTTCTCCTTTTTTTTTCATTCATTTATAAACTTAGAGATTTGTTTTACACATTTTCCAACTATAACCGAGTTATATGTTTTTACAAATTTGTTTAAGGCTTGAGGAGAAAGGAAGGAGAAGGAAAATTATACGGAAGTAAGAATCCTAACTTCATAATGTCTTTCAAATCAGGCCTAACATCCTTTTAACAGAAATTGGCATATTCCAGCGTGTCCGCAGAGGACTTCGAGAACTCCACGACCGCAACCTTTGGCGCCACCTCGAACACCTCCACTCTCATTGACAACTTTCCTTTTCGACCCTCCGCACACCCTTGTGGCCTCACCGTAAAGTCCTTCACCTTAGAGACCTTGAAACTCAACCCTTTTGCCACCGCCTCAATCTTTGCCACAATGGCCATCGCCGAACACCTCGAGGTGAAAATCTCCCCGGCCTTCCATTTATTCTCGAACAAACTCAACGAGTCAAAGCCTAACGACATCGATGAGATGTACTCAAGCATTGAAGAAGGCCTGCGCAAACAAGGGCGGACCACCCCCATGACCAGCCATGCCCCCCCCCCCCCCAACCCAACTTTTATGAAAGTTGTTTTTCTAATTTTTTAGATAATAGATAAACATTTCTAAAATACATACGAAAAATGTCACTATCATGTAGATTAATTAATTAAGGTTTCATTTAATTGTGTTTATTACTCATTGTGCCACCGGTCATCATATATTTGTCTTTCTTATTCTCTTTCTCCATCTTAATTCTTTCAAATTCCAAATTATAAAACTTCAGATTACAAAAAAAAAAACACAAGTAGATTAAAATTAAATTTTTTTAGTTTAAATTCTTATAGTATGTTAACTTATACGTTACTACTGTACTCATGCAATAATAGCTAGTCACATTGGTACTACATTTGCACATTAAGAGTTAAGCTTCTTTCATGCAGGATTAATAATTTGTTGTTGATTAACCTTACCAAGTTAAATAAATCTTTATGAATAGTAAAATTATATGATTACTAGTCAAATTAAGCAATCTATTTTGCATTTAAAATATTCAATAGTGAACTAATTGTAATATGCTTTTTACTTTTCATATTTTATGTGAACTTGAACTTTTTAAATTCTTTTATGTTAATTATTAATTTTTAATGACTTTTTGACCCCCTCTGATTAGACTTTCTGAATCCGTCCTGGGCGCTGGCGACGCCTTCTGCAAGTTTTCCAACTTCACTAATTTAACTTCCTCTTCTGCTGAACTGAAAATTGCGTCTGGCGTCAAAAAACCCTTGTGAAACCAAGGAACCTGAGTTATTGCCGGAATTGTAATCCTTTTTTCTGGATCAGCCACAAAGAGTTTCGAAACCAACCGCCTTGATTCGCTCGAAAACCAAGGGGGAAACTCATATTCTGCCTTGCAAACTTTTCTATACATGTTCGTTAGATTTTCATCCTGAAAAGGAAGAAACCCCACGAGAAGTACATAAAGTATGACTCCATATGACCATAAAGTATGACTCCACATGACCATATATCTGCCTTGCCCCCATCATATCCTTTCTTTCGTAGGACCTCGGGAGCTACATAGGTCGGAGTCCCACACTGTATATGGAGAAGCCCATCATTTCGAAGCTGATCCGGCAATGACGAAAGCCCAAAATCGGAGATCTTCAGATCTCCATTTTAGTCGAGAAGGAGATTCTTGGGTTTCAAGTCCCGGTGTGAGACACCGCGACTGTGACAAAAGTCGACCGCACTTATGAGTTGTTGAAAATATTTTTGGGATACATCTTCTTTAAGCTTACCTGTAGCGACCTTTCCGAAAAGCTCGCCCCCTTTGATGTACTCCATGATGAAGAATATCTTGGTTTTTTGCGGCCATCACTTCTTTTAGCTCGACAACGTTTGGATGGCGTACGAGGGGCATCGCAGAGATTTCTCTCTGAATCTGGTCGATCATCCCTACTTTCTTCACCCGATCTTTGCTGATAACTTTGATGGCTCTCGCCTGAGACCATCTGTTTCCCGTAGTAAACCTTAGCGAACGTGCCTTTTCCCAATAACCTTTATTTCTCAAACTTCCCAAACAATATTTTCCTCTCTGCCATAGCAATAAGTCGCTAAAAGTGCAATCAGAAGTCTCACTTATGGAAGATCTCTTTGAAATGGATGAAAATAGCTGCAAAACTTAAAACACGGTTGGAATGGATGACCAAATTAAGAGTAATGTTTTCAAGGAGAATTCAAAATAAGATTGATTTGACTTTGTTTTGGGTTAATGAGAAGCATAAAGGAATCCATGAAAGAAGCGATGACAGACTGATTTTTATGGAGTCCATGGAGGTGTGGGGATGGTAGGGTTTTAGGGAATCTATGTGCGGCTGAAAAATCTTGGAAGATTAGAGTGAGAAAGAGAGGGAAACGAGAAGGATGCGGCGGCGTCCTGTAGCAATTTGGGGCACCTTGTTTCTCTTTTTTGCGAGGGTGACTTCAATTAGCGGCGGAAAGTGCCCATGGGGGTGTGTGTGTGTGTATCATGGTTTTAAATCGCGGAATCTGGATACATAACGGTCGCGATCGCGGTGTAACGGTATCGGGCGTATCGAACGTTACGTAACGGGAATCGGTTATCACGACTGTCAAATTTTTTCAAGCATTAGTAAATGCTTAACACTCAATTATATGAAGGTTGGAAGTTTAAGATCTTTCATTTTAATGGTTTAAAGTTTATTTTAAACACATTATTGTGTCAAAATTTCTTTTAATTCAGTCCAAGTGAGAATAATTTAATATTTGGACAAAACAAAAAAGTAAGTGAAAAAAATAAACAAAAGTATTAATTTCTAAATATCTAAATAATCTACTATAAACTTGATAAGTCATAAATCATAAATAAGAGTGTTTGACTTTGATTAACTTTAATCGAAGGACTTGAACTCTTGATTCTTGAAGGTTCAGGAACTTTGTTGAAGAAATGAAGACCACTGACAACAGTGCACCGTCTCTCTGTCTCTCGGTTTCTCACTCTCTCCCTCTCAGAAAAGTAGAAAACTCACGGTACTCACTTGCAAATCTGCAATCCCGCACAGTGCACTCTTCGTCTCTCCCACGCCCACCGCTGCCGTCCCAACCAGTCAAGGACCGCCGGGAGACGACTCACGACAGCAGCCAAACGCCGATGGCTGCGCTCGGCCAGTCGGGCTTCGAGTCTTCGACAGTTCGACGCTTCGTCCTTCCCAGGAATCCCAGGCTCCAGCTGTTGCTAATTGCTTAGTTCACTAGTTCAGTCCTTCGTATCTCTCTGATTTGTATGTATGTTTGTAATTTCTGTTAATTGGGTCTTGCAGTGGAGAGGAGTTTACAGAGAGGAGATTTGAAGAAAACATATTTCTTTCACGAGCCTACAATAATTTAATTTGGAGTTTTGCACAATAATTAATTGCAATTTGTTGTTCAAATTCTTTACAATACTTGATCGGTGCTTGAGGAGTTGAAGACTTGAAGACAGAGGAGTCAGGAGATGCAGAGAGCCGGAGATTCTCCAATAATTCTCAGAAGGACCGAAGGAGACAAAACACAAAAGTATCAGATTTCCAAACGTAACGGTATTTATCGGTGTTACGGCCCGTTACGGTTCCGTAACTGCTATACGCCTGCAAAATTTACTAGCATCGATATATCGGTGTATATCGGTATCAGACACTTGAAAAAACATTACGAATCGACCAATACGGTACGTATCGGCAGTTTTTTAAAACCCTTATTATATATATATATATATATATATATATATATATATATATATATATATATATATATATATATATATATATATATATATATATATATATATATATATGGGGGCCGATCCACACCCACCGGTGGAGAAATTTTAATTTCTCCACCGAACCGCTGCAAAGAGCAGCGGTTGGAGAAAAGAAGAATAAACCCAACCGCAACACTTTGTTGCGGTTGGGAATTAATGCCAAAAATGCCCAACCGCAACAAAGTGTTGCGGTTGGCATCATTTCTCCAAAAAAGCCAACTTTTGCCCACAAAGTCAATAATGGTGGCTACCCTTGTCCTTCCCCCCACCCCTAGTCAACAAATGTGGCTGCCCTTTCCCCTCCCCACCCCCCCCCCCTCCTTTCACGGCTGCCTTGTCCTTCCCCCCCCCCACCCCGGCCCCCACCCCATTATAAAAGTGAAAACTTAATTAGACAATATTTTACGAATTAATAAAAAATAGGTAGACCTAGATTTTGCCAAAGTGCAAAAAAAAGATCCTAGTTATTTTTAAAAGATCTATACGAGGGAAAAAATTCAGATTTTTCCAAAGACGGGAAAGGGGTTAACTGATACGGGGAACCTTGTAACTTTGCAGTATAATTTAAAATATCAAGCTAGCGCGATTTCCCACGAAACTTTTATGAGAACCATAGGATGTTGGGAAGTTCCATTCCCCAAGAATTTGGGCCATTCCGAATTCGTTAGCTATTTTTTTGGCCGAACGGGCTTTTAAGCGCTCGATCCGGACACCGGTTCGGGATTTTTGGGCGAAAAGTCCGTAAAATACTTTTTAGATCAAGAATGAATTCAGGAAGTCTAAAATAGCATTTCAAAGCACTTTTGATATTTTCTGATGCCAGGGGGCATTTTGGTAATTTGTCACCCCGAGAGGGGTATTTTGGTAATTTTACGGTGTTAAGTTTTTCAAAGGGTTTTTTAGTCCAGAAATGTAAGCAAAACACCTGAAAGGTTGATTTGGGGCTAATTTGGGGGCGTTAGGATGATAATGAACCCCTAGGGGCATTTCGGTAATTTGTCGCCCATCGGGGGTATTTTCGTAATTGAACATTGTCAAAATTTTCCGAAACTGGAGGAAATAATTTTTTTTTTATTTAATTCTATGACTTGTTGAGAATGATATAATTTTTATTTTTGCCAATCCGTGCTCTTCGTCGGCTCCAAAGAACATAAGACATTTTACCGTAGCAGTGTGTATGGAGACTGAGTTTGTTAATTGCAACTGTCAACTGTTTGAGCATAAAGGTATACTTTGTCGACACGCGTTGAGATTTTTTAGCGCCAAGAATGCTCGTGAAATCCCTCCAGAGTATATCTTGGATCGGTGGACGAAGGAAGCCAATAGAGTCCACGGTCACATTCCTTACGTGCCCAATGTTTCAGTTGATTTCGAGCAATCTGAGACGCTGCGATATAATCACCTTTGTAACATCATGCACAGTTTATCATTGGATGCAGCGTCAACATTTGATGGGTACATGTATCAAGTTGAAGCAGCCGCACGGGATAAGGCTAACCTTGCACAGTATAGGATGGCATTACCAGAAAGACGGGACACTCCGACATCTCGGGCGACTCCAGCCGGTAGATTCAATCGAGCTTCACAGCCAGTCATTGACAGCACTAGCCTACAAGGTGAGGAGGACGATATTTTTGATCCAATTCTGTCTCAAACAAAAGGGCGAAAACAAGCACTACGTATGAAGGGTCCGATTGAAGAATCATCGGGTTAAAAAAAACTGCGGAAGTGTGCGTTACGTAATAAAATGACTGATCATGACAAGAGAAACCTTTATAAAGTTCTAGGTATCGAACCTGGCAACATCGTCGAGGAGGATGATGATGAGGAAGAATTGTAGGGTCAATGTTTCAGTTGTTTATATTGAACTTTTATAATGTTTAAATTTGTGGAATCTTTAATTTGTAATTAGGTTTGTGAAATCTTTAATTTGTCACTTTTTCTTTCGCTCGTTGCACCTTAGACACTAGGTAGCCCAATTCTATGAATTTCGGCAAAAATTGAGACAAATAATTTTTTTGGTTTTCCTATGAAAGGCTTATTCGCGCACACTTTATCGCCCAATTCGTAGCTTCCGAAAAATATTGTAATTTTTTTTGTCATTTCTTTTTTACTCATTGCCCCTTAGGCACGCTAATTAGCTCTTTTCTATGAATTTCGGCGAAAATCGAGACAAATAATTTTTTTGGTTTTCCTATGAAAGGCCTGTTCGCACACACGTTATCTCCCAATTCATAACTTCCGAAAAGTGTTGTAATTTTTTTTGTCATTTCTTTTTTGCTCATTGCCCCTTGGGCAAGCTAATTAGCCCATTTCTATGAATTTCGGCAAAAATCGAGACAAATAATTTTTTTAGTTTTCCTATGAAAGGCCTATTCGCGCACATTTTAGCACCCAATTCGTAGCTTCCGAAATATGTTGTAATTTTTTTTGTCATTTCTTTTTTGCTCATTGCCCCTTGGGCACGCTAATTAGCCCATTTTTATGAATTTCGGCGAAAATCAAGACAAATAATTTCGGCAAAAAAATTATTTGTCTCAATTTTTGCCGAAATTCATAGAAATTGGCTAATTAGCGTGCCCAAGGGGCAATGAGCAAAAAAGAAATGACAAAAAAATTACAACATATTTCGGAAGCTACGAATTGCGCGATAAAGTGTGCGCGAATAGGCCTTTCATAGGAAAACCAAAAAAATTATTTGTCTCAATTTTTGCCGAAATTCATAGAATTGGGCTACCTAGCGTGTCTAAGGTGCAACGAGCGAAAGAAAAAGTGACAAATTAAAGATTCCACAAACCTAATTACAAATTAAAGATTCCACAAATTTAAACATTATAAAAGTTCAATTTAAACAACTGAAACATTGACCCTACAATTCTTCCTCATCATCATCCTCCTCGACGATGTTGCCAGGTTCGATACCTAGAACTTTATAAAGGTTTCTCTTGTCATGATCAGTCATTTTATTACGTAACGCACACTTCCGCAGTTTTTTTTAACCCGATGATTCTTCAATCGGACCCTTCATACGTAGTGCTTGTTTTCGCCCTTTTGTTTGAGACAGAATTGGATCAAAAATATCGTCCTCCTCACCTTGTAGGCTAGTGCTGTCAATGACTGGCTGCGAAGCTCGATTGAATCTACCGGCTGGAGTCGCCCGAGATGTCGGAGTGTCCCGTCTTTCTGGTAATGCCATCCTATACTGTGCAAGGTTAGCCTTATCCCGTGCGGCTGCTTCAACTTGATACCTGTACCCATCAAATGTTGACGCTGCATCCAATGATAAACTGTGCATGATGTTACAAAGGTGATTATATCGCAGCGTCTCAGATTGCTCGAAATCAACTGAAACATTGGGCACGTAAGGAATGTGACCGTGGACTCTATTGGCTTCCTTCGTCCACCGATCCAAGATATACTCTGGAGGGATTTCACGAGCATTCTTGGCGTTAAAAAATCTCAACGCGTGTCGACAAAGTATACCTTTATGCTCAAACAGTTGACAGTTGCAATTAACAAACTCAGTCTCCATACACACTGCTACGGTAAAATGTCTTATGTTCTTCGGAGCCGACGAAGAGCACGGATTGGCAAAAATAAAAATTATATCATTCTCAACAAGTCATAGAATTAAATAAAAAAAAAATTATTTCCTCCAGTTTCGGAAAATTTTGACAATGTTCAATTACGAAAATACCCCCGATGGGCGACAAATTACCGAAATGCCCCTAGGGATTCATTATCATCCTAACGCCCCCAAATTAGCCCCAAATCAACCTTTCAGGTGTTTTGCTTACATTTCTGGACTAAAAAACCCTTTGAAAAACTTAACACCGTAAAATTACCAAAATACCCCTCTCGGGGTGACAAATTACCAAAATGCCCCCTGGCATCAGAAAATATCAAAAGTGCTTTGAAATGCTATTTTAGACTTCCTGAATTCATTCTTGATCTAAAAAGTATTTTACGGACTTTTCGCCCAAAAATCCCGAACCGGTGTCCGGATCGAGCGCTTAAAAGCCCGTTCGGCCAAAAAAATAGCTAACGAATTCGGAATGGCCCAAATTCCTGGGGAATGGAACTTCCCAACGTCCTAGGGTTCTCATAAAAGTTTCGTGGGAAATCGCGCTAGCTTGATATTTTAAATTATACTGCAAAGTTACAAGGTTCCCCGTATCAGTTAACCCCTTTCCCGTCTTTGGAAAAATCTGAATTTTTTCCCTCGTATAGATCTTTTAAAAATAACTAGGGTCTTTTTTTTGCACTTTGGCAAAATCTAGCTCTACCTATTTTTTATTAATTCGTAAAAAATTGTCTAATTAAGTTTTCACTTTTATAATGGGGTGGGGGCCGGGATGGGGGGGGGGGGAAGGACAAGGCAGCCGTGAAAGGAGGGGGGGTGGGGAGGGGAAAGGGCAGCCACATTTGTTGACTAGGGGTGGGGGGAAGGACAAGGGTAGCCACCATTATTGACTTTGTGGGCAAAAGTTGGCTTTTTTGGAGAAATGATGCCAACCGCAACACTTTGTTGCGGTTGGGCATTTTTGGCATTAATTCCCAACCGCAACAAAGTGTTGCGGTTGGGTTTATTCTTCTTTTCTCCAACCGCTGCTCTTTGCAGCGGTTTGGTGGAGAAATTAAAATTTCTCCACCGGTGGTGTGGATCGGCCCCCTATATATATATATATATATTTGAAGTATATATTTAATTTGATAAAACGGGAGAGATTGCAAATAAGATGAAGACATGTAAAACTAACGAAGGTTGTGGCGGAATGTGTTGGATAAAATGGCCGCTATAAGTACTTAGCCGCTTTTGGCCATGATATGGGGAACTAACGAAGGTTGCAACCAACGCCAGAATCTTGTCTTGAAGTAACAAAACAAGCAGTTAGTTAAATAATTGTATGGTAATCAAAACCAGAAAACACATTAAAGTCTAGTGCTTTTGGGTCCCATGCGTGAATAATAGGCAGCACTTGTGGTGCTAAGATTTGCTAATCTAATGATCGAGAAGGGGCGTGGCAACTTGCCAAAATATCGTCTCTTTGAAAGCATAGAGGTAATTGTTTAGTTCACAAGCAACCTACTCTGTCCAAATATATGTCTTTGTATTGAGATCTTCTGCTAAAAAATACTATATCTTCTTTCAGAAATAAACTTATCTTGTCGTAGGTTGAGGGGCCTCTAGTGTAAGTGACATGGTACTATCCAGTGGCGGACAAAGGGAAGGGCCTGGAGAGCGTATGCAGTGACCCTTCACATTTAAAAGGAAATCGGGAAAAAATTCCCTCTCCGAGAGAGGCGAAAGCAACTGATCCCCTTCTCCCTGCCAAACCCCTTTATCTCTCATCTGTCTCCATCACCACCGCTGGTTTTCCCGGCGCGTGGTGACGTGGTAGAGTAGATCGCCAGCAACGTGTTAGCTTAGGATTGTTTTGGGGATCGTGGTTTCTTCGATGGACTAGCGGGCATCCGTTGTTGTGATGGATCGTTTTTGGGTTGTCTGTTTATCTTCCATGTTTTTCGGTGCCGATCGTGGGTTGGCGATGGTAGCTGGGTAGAACTGTTGGGGTCCCTGGGTGCTCCATGGTGGGGTTGTAATGGTCGAAGTGGCGAGGGTAATTGGCCGTCGGGTGTTTCCTTGATGTTGTCTACGATGTTTTTTGTCGTGTGTTGCGGGTTTTCTTTGGCGGGGTTTCGGATGCTGTGATTCCTTGGTTTTGAGTCAGATTGGTGAGTCTAGGTTAGGGTTTTTCTGCTAGGGTTTTTTAATCCCCCTTCTCCCTAACCTAGAAAGGTTGTTGGTTGTAATTGGCGGCGGAAGTGTATTTGGCCCGTGGTAGTTTTGTTATAGGTTTTGAAGGAATCTGAGGTGGCGGTGGTAGTCGTGGGTGGACGACGGTGGTCTACCGAGTTGATGGGTTACCATGAAGATGGAGATTCCGTCGAGGTTCTATCCCCTTTCTCAGTTTTGGCTGGTCACTAAAGGTTGGAATGGAGTGGATGCTGTTTGGAGTACACCAGGGCTCAGTAGCAGCGAGATGGCCGGAAAAGGCGGAGACTCCAGCGCCGGCATGGTGCACGAGGCTCGAGACAATGATCAGCATTGGGACACGTGTCTGGTCCTCGGTGTGGTGGCTGGCAGTGCGGTGGAGTGTTGTGTGTTTTTTATTGGCTCTTTTATTGTGGTCTTATCTTGCTGTAGTTAGTAATTATCTTGTTTTCTTTGTTTTCTTTGGTTGTTTTTTAGTAGCTAGCTGGTTTTTACATATCCAAAAAAAAAAAAAGAGGCCTGTTTGTTTGTAGGTTTAGGGTCTGTTTGGTATGGTTTTTAGTTTTCAGTTTTTTTTCTACAAAAAAAAGAAAAGAGTTCTGGATTTTTTTTTTACCAGTTTAAAAAATTGGTGGCTGTTTGACAGAGTTTTCTTTTTTTAACAAACAGAAAAGAACAAGCGTTTGGTAAGACAGTTCTTTGGGTTTATTATTTTTTTTTAAGATACATTTTTTTGGTTGATATATCAACTAAACAATATTAGCTCAGATTGTTACAATTCCCCAACTTCACCGCCGAGCACCATCTCACAGCCCATCACAAACCCTAATTTAGCCACTGCCTCCGTCTGAAGATGGCAGATCTAGAAATAAGGCTGTTAAGGGGAGAGAGGCACCGGACAACAGGAAGCTTCGACGACAGTATCGGCAGGCCTGCGGCGGACATCCCACGGCTTCGTCTTGCGCGGTTGCGTCTTACGGTGGTGCGCCGTCGCCTTTTCTTTGACACCGAACAAACCTATTTTGGTAACACTTTCACGGGTCCATCACCGCCGGCAACTCGCAACACCCACCACCGCACAAGGAAACCTACGACAACCCACAAATTTGTCCATCACCGCCGAAAACTCGCAACACCCACCACCGCACAACAACCCACGGTAACCCACAGAGACCGGCACAACAATGGCAGATCGGCAGAACAACCAAGCCCAACTGTACGAGACCCATCTCTAATGGCAGATCGGCAGAGACCACCAGTTTCGGAAGGTACCGATTCCCAGGAATTGGGCGCAACCATCTCCAATGGTTGTGTTCATCTTGGACCGAAGAATGGCCGGTGGAGGCGGTGACCGCGACGGTCTGTGGAGTCAGGTGACGGGCTGTGGAGTTTGTGGTGAACTGGTGATGAAAGAGTTGAAGAAAGAGTTGAAGAAGGCCAGAAGGGTTTTATACCTAGAGCAAAAAAATGGAAAGATGTTGCTAGTGAGGCTCGAAGCCTCAACCTCATTTAATCACCCTCTCAGCCAGCGTGAAAAAGAGCAAAGAGCAAAGGAAAAGAGCTCCAAGCTCTTTTCTAGAAATGGGCAAGAGTTTAAAAACTCTTGGGCTCTTTTTAAAAGGAGAACCCAACCAAACACCCTAACTTTATGGGTTTTTGCAAAAAAATAAAAAAAAGAGGGCAAAAAAGAGCAAAAAAAAAGTGTGTCAAACGGCCCCTTAGTTGTTTATTGTATCTCCTTAAAAAAAAAATCATCTTTTGTCTACTTTAATTTTGTGTTTTATTTCTTTCTTTTTTGGTGTTATCTATCGGATGAGATTGTTATCTGTTATCATAGATATGTTCTCAGAGGTTAGGGTTGTTAGCCTCATTTTATTTTTTGATGGTATATATTTCTGATAATTCTAAAAAAAATAGACTTAAAAGGAAAAAAAACAAAGAATAAGTTTAGCTTTTCATATAGTAGGTATTTGTATTTGATATATTTATGAAAACATCATTATCCTGTAATATTAATGAGTTAAATATTTTTATTTTTTTTTTACTTTTTGTGCCATGAGCCGTTATACTGTCTTTCTCTTTTTCCTGCTCCATCTTTATTATTTCGAGTTCCAAGTTTCCAAATTAATAGAAAAAGAACAGATCAATTTAATAGTCACGTTACTATTACACATTGAGAAAGATATTATGGAGGCATCCACTACAAACTTGATCTTTGATGACTTTCGTGTCTGTAAAGAATAGAGTTTCACTTTGACAATTGATTGATACATATCAGCGATGTTACTTTTCTAAGATTTATATCTCCTTTTTCTGATTTTTTTATGAACAACTTCAACATTTTAATATTTTTTGTTTTTCATGTTTTGAACCTTCTAGATTTTACGTCACCCATCAATTTTTTCTGTCTGTCGGTCTCCCAGTTAAACTTCCTGGCATAATACTCTCTCGAAAAAGAAAAAAAAATGAAAAATAGAACGAAACAAATAAGAAACATTGAATGTTCCAAGAAAAAAGGAGAGAGAGCTTTTTTTAACTTTAAATGATCATCATTGTGGCTACATATGGTTGTAACTATTTAATTTCAATTTCGAATAGAATCCAGAATATTTCCTGGTTTTGATATGTTCAGTACAAGCTTTTAAGAGAACTCAAGCAGTGTATGGGACAGGTAGAAAGAATGGAACCAAGAGTTTCAATTGTCAACCGGCTACTTTGTTTTTTGTCCTTAACGATAACCACTACAATCTTCTTACAAGCTCAGGATCCTAAAACTGGTGATTAGTTTTGAAACAGAATATGTTTTTCCTCCCAAAAAAGTTTATACTGTCACATGCTGTAAAGTAAACAAATGACCACATAACCTTCGATATCTATGCCTTAATATAAGTACTTGAGGATCCAAGGACACTATATTTTAAGAGATCAGGCATGCTATGAGATGACTTTTAATAGTGGATATAAAGTATCACGCGAGTTGTTAGTAATGAAGGAAATTTGAAGTATCATGCAAGTATGTGCAGTACTCTAGTATTTTGTGGCGCCGTTCTGCATAGGAAGCTTGACCTGTCACTGTAAATAATGACAAAAGCATACAGTGAATACAAAAGAGCTAATGATTATTTCATATACGTTTACTTAATTTATACCCTTCAACAGTGAATACAAAGTATCATGCAAGTTAATTAATTAATAATAAAATAATATAATATAAGAAATATGAAGTATCATGAAAGCATGTGCAGCACTCAAGTATTCCCTCATGGGTGAAGATGTCGAACAAAAAAACGGATGGCAGGCAAGAGGGGATGATGTTGTGGTGCCGTCCCGCCTAGGAAGTTTAACATGTCTCCGTCAAGAACATGCAACCATGAATGGAGTATATTTTTTACAAGAGTGATGTATCAAGATAGAAGGAAAATATCATTCCAAGATTGTATATATACTTCGCCAATAATGTTAATAGCTAGCTAGCTAATAAAGATAACAAATATAGAAACTAGTACCGATATATAGTCTATTTTCATTTAAAGCTCTTCGCAGCAACAAATTTAACCAAAAAAGATGGTATCCCAATTATGGTCGCCTAGGTAGTAAGTTAATAGTAACATGTATGGTACTTTAACCAATATCTAATTTTAGAGAATGATCTCCTATTTTTTTTTTTGTAAATGAAAGAATGACATTGATAAAGTAAAGACTACATGATTTTCACTTGTAAGCCATTTTTAGCTTTACATATGTAACGTAAAATAAAAAACAAAGTTGTGACATATCATGACCAAAACTAAAACTAACTATTACAATTACAAATTGAAAAAATCCCAAGCCACCTTGAGTTAACCTGTCAATGTATTGAATGTTAGTCCAAACAAGGAATCCTCTGTACCTCAAGATTCACACAGAACCACTACCACATTCACACACCATTGATTCTTTGCCTCTCGAAAAAGGGGATGATGACCATTAACGACGGATTAACGTCAATTTGCTGAGCACCTCACCGAACAAAATTTTGTGATATCCTAAAATGCTGATTAATTAATCTAACCATAAAGTAGATTAATTAAGGGAGGCTATTTTTATTAAGTAGCATTATGTGGGTGATAATCAAGTGTTAGGAAGCTAATTAAGGGGTAAGTGTTGCATTGGGGGTCAAAATATAATTTTAGAAAGTTAAGGGGAAAAATGCAATTTTGAAAAATACGGTGAACGGGAGGTATGTTTTATTAAGTGGCATCACTTTGGTGATAATTAGGTGTTAGGGGGTTAAATGAGGGGTTAATGTGGTTTTGGGGTTAAAGTGTAATTTTTTCAAAGTTGTGGGGCCAAAATGTAATTTTGTAAACTTTGGGGGCTAAAATGTGATTTGTAAAGTTGCACTTAGGTGTCAAAATTTGAAAGAAAGTGGTCATAGTGTGGCCACCTCCGGCTAGAGTCTCGGATGACTAATGAAATCTACAAATAAATTAAGGGAGTGGAAGAAATAGAAACAAAAGAAAAAGGAAAGAAAGTGTTAAGGAGGAAAATGCAAATACAAGAAAGTTATGAGTATGAATAGTGCGTGAACAGTAACCCGTGAAGAACACAGCAAAGAGAGAAGAAAAACAAAGAAGAAAGAGGAGAAAAAGAGGGGAAGAAGAAGATGAAGATAGAGAAAGAAAAATCCTAAACCCTAACGGGGTAATCCCTCCATCTCAAGCTATTAATTGTGAAGAATTTGGGGTTAATTTGGTTGTAATTTCGTATTATATGTGTATATATATGGGTAAATTGCACTAAATCCCCGAGATTTACACCCGAGTTTCACAAAGGACCCTAAGGTTTCAATTTCAACAACTAACATCCCAACTTTGCATTTTCGATCCAATTGGACCCAAAATCGATTTTCTGTTACAAAAGCTGTGAATGGTCATCGCCCATGAGGGGCAATTTCGATAACCAACAAAAAGAAAGCATTTGGAGGGAAAATATGGTTGTTCTCGCCACTCTCTCTTCTGCGCACTCGCGAGCTCACGCGCGCGCGCGCACACACACACACACACACACTAAAACATAGATCCAACCACACACGGTGGTGCCCCCTCCCCTCTAATCATGCACCCCCCGGCATCTTCCCTAATCACAAAGTGCATGTACACACACAGAGGCGTACACAGTCATGCACATAACCCATTCACACACAGAGTCATGCGCACATAATCTGGTGGCACGGGTCATTAGCGAAGCACCGTGACAATGCCTCCATAACACAAGGTCATCAGAAGACAACCGAAGGAATTGGATGGAAGAAAACATGTCAAGAGTGGGTGTACACGGGTAGACTGTGGTGAAAATGTATTTGGGGTGTGGAATAGGACTGCAATGCAGCCATTAGTGTGAGTGTATAATAGATGAAGAGACGAGAATGGTTTTAGTATGTGCTGTGGGTGATTGTATGGGTGGCTATGTATGTGTGGGTACTTGGAAGAGAGATAGATAGAGAGAGAGAGAGAGACTGAAACCATTTTTTGTGGGTGTATTGTGGTTGTGTTTGTGTGTGCTGTGTGCGTGTGTTTATGTATATATAAGTGTGTGCGTGAAGCTGCCAAGATGCAGGTGTTTGAGTTTGTGAGTTGTGTGCTCGATTGTGTATATATGTGTGTGATTCCATGAAAATTTGTTCGTAAGAGCAGGGATGACAGTGGGTTCAATTGGGTGACTGTCGTGAGTTAGTTTAGGTGTGTGTTGAGTACCTGTGTGTGTATATAGGTGTGTTGGCGACTCTGTGTGTGACTGATAGGTGCGCGAGTTTGTGTGAGTGTGAGTATGTGTTTGCGTGTTTATATATATGTCCATAAGTGTGTGTAAAGTGTGTTAAAAAAGAAGGAAAAAAAAACCCACTGCCCTGAGGTAGTGGGTGTGGGAGGGATGAGTTGTGTACAAGTGGGTGTGTGCGTGTGTTTATATATGTGTTGTGTGTATATCACGGTGTGTCATGAGACTGTACAATTATGTGTATGTGTGTGTGCGGGCGCGCGCGTGTGTGTGTGTGAGTGAAATGTGCAGTGGTGTGTGTTGTGTAGAGACGAAGAACGAGTGAAGTGGGTTCATGGAAGAAAAGGGTAGAAGATGGAGAGAGGGCGAGACCACCAAATATTGGTTACCCAAAATGCCCCTCAAGTTGAATGGCCATCCACAGCTCTTATAACGAAAAATCAATTTTGGGTCCAATTGGATCGAAAATGCAAAGTTCGGGCGTTAGTTATTAAAATTGAAACCTTAGGGTCCTTTGTGAGACTCAAGTGTAAATCTCAGGGAGTTTAGTTCAATTTACCCTATATATTTTGGTATGTATGTATGTATGTGTGTGTGTGTGTGTGTGTGTGTATTGATGGAGATTATAATGAAGGCTTATAAAGGAGAAAAGGAGGAGAATTGGTAGGGATTTCAGTGTTGTGCGTGCGTTTTGTAGGAGTTTAGTGTGTGTTCTAAGTGCGTGTTCATGGTGTGTTTCGGGTGAGATGAGGGAGTGAATTTGGGTGGATTAATGTATGCAATGGTATGTAAAATTGTGTAAAACAAGGTGGAATTAAGTGAATTTGGGTGGAATTCAAAGTGGGTGTGGACGAATGAGTGGGATTCATGTGAATGAGTGTCTCAGCCATGAGAGCTGTGAGGAAGAAGATGACTGTGTGAAGAAAAGGTGAATTAGTGTGTGTTTGATGTGAATAGTGACTGTTTTTGTCACTAAAGGGAAAAATTAAATTAATCAGGTTAACAAATGAATTTTTAAAAATAGTTAGTGTTAGATTTACCCAAAGTGTAAAAAAAATACCTTAGTTATTTTTAGGAGACCTATATTGCGAAATTTTTTTGGATTTTTCTGAGGTTGAAAAGGGGATGAACGGACGCGAGAAGTTTAAAACTTTACAATGAAATTAAAACATCAAACGAATGTGGTTTCTTGTAAAAATTTTATGAGGACCCTAGGATGCTGAGAAGTTCCATTTCCCAAAATTTTGGGTCATTCCGAAGTCGTTAGTTATTTTTGGTCTAACAGGCTTTTAAGCGCTCGGTCCAGACACCGGTTCGGAATTTTTGGGCAAAAATTTTTTGAAACACTTTTTAACTCTAAAATGACTTCAGGATGCTTAAAATATTATTTTAAGATGTTTTTGAGATTTGTCTTGTGCCGGAAACTCCCGGGGCATTTTGATAATTTGTCACCCGGAGGGGTTTTTAGGTAATTTTTTCTATAAAACTTCTCGAAGAACTTTTTAGTCTCGGAAAGAGTGAAAAAAATTTGAAAAGCTGTTATGGAGCAAAATTGGGGTACTGGAGTAGTAGGGAACCCCCATGGGGCATTTCAGTAATTTGCCACCCAAAAAGGGGTATTTTGATAATTTTCCCTACAATATTTTTGATGGACTTTTTGGCCTGGGAAGGGGGTGTAAACCATTTGAAAATTTGTTTTAAAGTAGTTTTGAGAGATTTGTTCAAATGATGGCCACTAAAGGGTGTTTTGGTAATTTTACACTAGTCCACGGGGTGTTTTGGTAATTTTTCCCTTTAAAATTTTTGAAGGACTATTTGGTCCATAAACGGATGTAATACATCTAAAAGCTGACTTTAATATGGTTTTGGGGGTGTTGGTGGTGTAGCAGCTATCAGAGGGTATTTCGGTAATTTGCCATATTGGCACTAAAATTTTGGGAACGCTCGTAATTAAGCGTCCGAAATGATAGGAAGCAAGGAATGGTGTTATATACTGAAAATGATAGAGTCTACCGTCATTAATGCGTCGATAAGGCTGGGTTGAGGACCCAGTTATCGGATTGGATTAATTAACTGTTGTAAGACTCTATGAACAGTTAAATAGGAAGGGTAGAATAAAGAATGCGTATGTGTTGAATGATGTCTGATGAGTAGGGTATTATTTGACTAGATGATGCCGCTCGTTGCAACCAGAGGTTGCGAGTTGCTTCGGCTATAAGCTAATGAGGTAAGGACAATGCGGTTCTAATATGCTAATTAATTGTTTCGATTAGCATGGCATGTCGATGACGTGTTTTTTAAATTCTTGTTGTTATGATTAGACACCGGCAGTCATTGTGACCGATATTCGTTTATTGAATTACGCTGTTGAGGACTTAAGGTAGAATAAATTTTCTTAGTTCGCCCCGTTGATGAAGTTTGGCAAGAATAATTCATGTTCTAGTATGCTATGATTCAATTCAATTAACATACCTGACGTTGGTAATGATATTGCGTAGAGGTTGTTGTTCTGTTGTTGTGAGACGTCGACAATTATTGATAGTGGATACCTCTCCTGTTTAAGAACAACATCGATGACTTGTGGCATACTTCTCCTAAGTACGCCCTGTCATTGATGATGGTGTTGTTAAGGTCGTTGCGTTGTTGTTGTGAAATGTCGGCACTTATTGGCGACATTTGTCTTGTGTAAGAACGTTGTTAAGGGCTTGCGACAAACTTCTCCCAAGTCCGTCATGTTGATGATGTTACATTGAACTCTTGTTGTTAGGTCTGAACACTGGTTGATTTTCTAATCTGGTATTCCTTGTTGAGTTGTGCTGTTGAGGACATAAGGTAGAATAAATTTTTCCCTAATCTGCCCCGTTGATGAAGTCATGTGGCTTGGCTATAACATGGTTAGGGAAAGCTCTATAGGTGAGTTCCCTGCTTGTTGACACCGTCTCTTCTATTTACTTGAGATTGAGATGAACATCCTGTAAAATGAGACATCAATATGAGGAGGATGGCCTATGAATTATGATCACCTGCCAAAGAGGATGAATGTCGCTCGAGCAGAGTCTGTCGTGTCTGGTCGAGTCCAGTCTGTCGTGTCCACATTGCATTGCAATTGATTTTATTTTGGCGTTGATGATGTTAATGATTTATATTTCAATGATGTTTATCTTTACGACCTTGGATTTTGGGTTCACTTGCATAGCCAGTCAGTCAGTCCTGTCCATGAGGAGGTAGCAGTAATGTTGTTCTATTGGGCTTTGAAGTCGCTCAGTCTAACGAAAGAGAAAGATCGTTTGACAATTATGTCAATGCCAAAAATTTATTGCAACTCTTGATTCATTGTTGTTGTTGAGATGATTATTATTCATCCGAGTCTCTTGAATCATTTGGACACGATACTCCTTGTGTTGTCTTTACTGGGTGATTTACGCTCATTCCTTATGTTGTGTTGTGTAGCTGTAAAGTTGACCGAGGAGAATCCTCTAGCAAGGGAAACGAAACAAGCTAGAAAAGTTGAGCAAGAGGATAAGTTAAGTGAGGTGAGACAGCTAGAATGGTAAGACAAGGATTAAGCTACGGGATAAGTTGATAGGAGTTATACGGCTACAGTCGTGTATCACATTGTAAATGTATATGTTGTTTAGGGACTTAAAAGTCTTCCGCTGCATTATGATGTATGGTTGTATGAAAATTTTTGCAAGGACGCATTTTAGAGCGTCTATTAATGATGTATGAGTTTGAGGACGTAGTTGCTCTGTATTCAGCACAAAGTTTTGAATGTGATTATGATCGATAACTCAGCTGGATGATGTCACAGGGTTGAGGGTGTCGCAATTTTGTACCCAGATTCAACAGAAGAACCTTATATCCCCTCTCCCCCTCTCAAGGCCCCAACCCTCAACCGCCCCGTAACCCCTTCCCCCCAAACACCCCCAACCCCCCATCCCCTGAGGCCCTATCCCCCTCAACCCTTCCCTTCCCGAGGACCCACTGCTAACTCATTAACATAACCCTAGCTAATGAAGGTAGGGAAACAAAGAAACTTAAGGAACGCTACATTGACAATTTAAACTAAAGCAAACATCTTCAATTATGTAAAAGTTATTCCTGACATTGTTGGAGAGTCTTACTTTGGCCACATTTGAAAATTCATTTGTGAAGGACCTCAGTTCAACTTGAAACATGAAAAGGAGAAGAAGAAGGGAGTCAATCAGTGGGTTATGAGAGGAAAAAAGAAAAGAAAATTCTTCATGAAAAAAGAAAAGAAAATTCTTCAATGGCATTGATGTGAATGAAGTGGGTCTGTTGTATACCTAGAGGTCTCATAAAAATGCAATCGAAGTTAACTGTCAAGTATACAAATATGGGACAGAGCAAGAGTGGAGTAAGGGTAGAGACCAAAGCTTCCAAATAGAGCCTAAGAGTGGCAGTGCTAAGAGGGCAAGAGCATGGAGTGAAGAAGCACAAGAGCTGACAGTCCAAAACTTAACTCTAGAGTCAAGGTCCAGGAGTCAAGGTCTAAAGTCCAAAGTGTTTCTCTCTAGAATTTCTAAACTCTAAAGTTATAGTGTGATAAAGTGAAATGTGAAATGAGTTTTGTTCTTCTAAAATGAATTCTCAAGCCCCTTATTTACATGAGTTAGAAAGGTGATATCATCAAGCGACACGTGGCGCTCCCTAAAAGTGACACACTCACCGAAGGGGACATAAAATAAATATCGGTGCCCTACAAACTCAGATCGCATATTCAGTCGACCTGCCCTGCACAACTTTGTATGTCTATTTGCAAAGAGACTCGTTCACACAGAGCCAGTGTGGCCAAAGAACCCCTTGATCTAGCCACCAGTCCAAAGCACTAGCTAAGTCCTATAGGGGCGTAGAGAGAAATAGAGAACTTGATAACGATAGCCCAAAGCTCAATTGTTAGGTGGACTAGGGAGATGCCCTCTAGAGACCTACATCCATCTCGGAGTGATCCAATGGTCATGGTCCCTAGGGTTGCCAGATCATGTATACTAGTCACGAAGGCACCCTAGTAGAGATAGCGTCCAAGAGGAATTTCCTATCCCAAGTCATTCCTTGTGCAAGAGTACTCAGAGCGTGCCAAGGTAGTGTCCTAGAAGAGTCGCCTACCCGATGAACCGAGGTAGTATCTCAAAGGAGTAGCCTATCCAACATGTGAGGGTGTTCCTGAGGAGTTCTCTGCCTAAAGGCTGAGGTAATGTCTTAGAGGAGTTGCCTAGATGGCGGGAGAGGAGTCTTCATCCTAAGCACTTAGAGCTCCCTTGCAGAGATAATGTCGCGGGGAGTCGCCTATCCCATGATGAGTCCCTATGCCAAAACATCCGAAGATCATGAAGGTAATGTCCTTGAGGAGTCACCTTCCTGATAGGCCAAGGTAGTGTCTCTGCAGAGTCGTCTACCTAGAAAAGGGGAGCCCTTGGTGAGGAGCACTCGAAGCTCCCGAGTAAAAATAGCTCCCACCATAAGTGCTTAAACCGAAGCGCTCATAGTGCCAAGGTAATGTCCCAGAGGTGTCGACTAACATGTCAAGCTGAGGTAATGTGCCAAAGGAGTCGTGAACTTGACAGAAAAGGAGCCCTCATGCTAAAGCTTCCTGGTGGAGATAATGTCCCGAGGTAGTTGATTATTCCACGATGAGCCCTTCTGGCGGAGCACTTAGAGCATGAAAAAATAGTGTTATAGAGGAGTCGCCTACCCAAGGGTCAAGGTAGTGTCCCTGAGGCGAGAGGGGAGTCCTCATGCCGGAGCACTCAAAGTATCCTGACAGAGATAGTGTCCAGGGGAGTCACCTATCCTACAAGAGTCCTTGTGCGTGATCACTCAGAGCATGCCAATGTAGTGTCCCAGATTAGTCGCCTATCAAATGAGGTAAGGCACTGTGTAGGAGTCACCTATGTGGCAGGAGGAGAGTCCTCAAGCCAGAGCACTCAAAGCTCTATAGGGTAGTATACCAGAAGGGTCGCCAACCCTCAGGGTACAGCACATTTTGGAGAGCAAATGAAGACATGATCCATGACTAAAGCGAGGTGCACATGGTATGGTGAAGTGATAGATCAAAGCCAAGGGCGTGGCATTGTAAGAGATTGTCAGGGGATGAGACTGTATAATTTGTTTTAACGATGGGCGTAAAGTATGTACGGTGCCAGGGCAAGTTCACTGGAGATGATACGGTCACTAAATATTGTTCGGGGGTAGATAACACGACAATGGCCACTGTGGGGAAGTGGTGCTGGGGGCACGTATAGAAAGAAGTGGTGCTGAGGCAAGGTCCGGCACCACAGTGGGCATAGTAGGAATAAATAGCATGGAGATGGCATCTAGGTGTTGTCAGGAAACGCAGTGATGGACGCAATGCCAGGGGCATGTAGTGTGCGATGTCAATGTAGGAGCGCAGACGAGCGACGCTACGCTCTGACGTGGCAATGGAGGTCATGGAGCAAACAACTCTCAAGGAAAAAAGAAACCAAAAGACCAGGCAAGGAGCCCTCAAGGAGGCAGAGACAAAAGGGCTGGAGCCCCCAAGGATAGAAGAGACCAAAGGATGAGGAGAGAAAGCCCCTTGGGCAAGAAGAGGCTCGAGCCGAAACCTAAGGGGAAGGCCTCGGGGCACTTACTCCAACACTTAGAATAATGTTGGTGGCGGAGGCACGACATGTGACTTGGGAAGTACGCTCCAAGTTCAACGAATTGGTAGCTTTGAACTTCAATCGTTAAATATTGTTGACGTGTCAAGATGGCGAAACCTAGGAGCGATCAAAGTTGTGAACTAGGATAGGTTAGCAACAGTCATTCAAATGAGTAGATCATATTTTCAGTTTCTATTTGTCTGGAGACTTATCATACATTGGTCACCACTTTATTGTCAGTATCGGCTCCTTTTGTAGCTTTGTTGCTTTTAAACACGATTTAGTGACAAACATCTATGTTGCTAGGTTGGGCTGATTTGGGAGCATAATTATATAAAGCGTCATCTATGCAACATGTAGTGTAGGCACCATATGTTGTAGTTATTTTTAATAAACATTGGGCTTCATTATCAAGGTTAGGCATATTAATTTAATCCAATTGAATTAATTTGGTCCAATCAGGTCCAATTGTCTTAATCCAGTCCAGTTGTCCAGTCCAACTATTTAATCCATTGCCCAGTATTCCAGTCTATTATCTAGTTGTCAAGTCCACTTGTTAGCTTAGTCCAGCCCAATTTTGTCAGTCTAGTCCATGTCTAGATATTTTTCTTATTTTGTATAGATAATTTAAGGAATTATTCTATGAATTATCCTTGGCGCAAGGGATTAAATCCTTGATTTATATGACTTAGGAAGATAAATGTCAAATCTGGTACATCACAGATACAAAATCAGAGATAATTACCGAATTAGGGTCAGATAATGCCTCAAAATTTAGGAAAAATTATCATAAAGTTATTGGATGAATCAACAAGTTTTCCAAAAGCTGACTGATTAGTTGACTTTTGTTAATTTGCCATTTTTATCAAATATTCTGACTTATATCTAGATTTAAAATTCGGCATAGCCATCTCTATCAGTTCTGGCACTCCGGAGGTCTATAAATAGGCCTATTGGTCTTTATTTTTAGGACTCATAGTTTCAATTCAACTTTTTCTCCCTAGAACTTTTATATCATTTCTTTTGAAGTGGTATATCATCTCTTCAGAAAATTTAGCCCTTCATATCCACTTTAAAAGTCATATAATCTCTTGCATCGTGGATCCTTCAGAGGGAGTTCCCGAGTCATCCAGACAAGCAAATTTGTCAGGTAAATTTACTAGCATTTTAGTCTAGTTCCTTAGTCTAAAATTGTCTCCCGTTTCCCGTGATTACAGAAAAGTTTTATTGCTTTTTGGCTCTTTGTATTTTAAAGCATATACATTGTGATATAACTATGGCACTTATGCTCTCATCTCATGCCTCGCAGGATGTGCACATCTATCCCTGACCCACACCCTTGAAAGCAACGGCTGAAACTTTTGAATCTCCTGGTTATGAGACGAACTTTCAACTGTACCCTAAGCTCCAAGGCCTCGTACTTAAGGGACCTCCTATTTTCTTGGTATGTTAAAAGGCTTGTAAATGTACTGGTGATGGCCCATTACAGGCAGGCGGTATATGTGTACAATCCAAACCAATAGAGTGACCTTACACAGGCGTTAAGACAAAAACCATATTCCCAGACCATTCAGTGTTCTACCCTTTTTTGAGAAAATACCTGTAATTGCCTATGGCACATCGGCAGGGAAACCAGCCAGTATTCTGTAAGTTTACTGGTAATCTCGCAAAGAGGGAAGACTCTAACTAACCGGTTGATTTTCTGCGCTCTGAATTTGACTTTTAGTCAGTAAGTGAATTATTTGAAAATTTTGAAACTGGCTGGCTTATACCAAACCCCCAACCCTACTGATCAACTGGTCAGTTCAATACCCAGATAATCAAACAGCTAGTTAGAACCTTTCCTTCCCTCCCTTCACACCCCCCTGCCAAAAAATTAAATAAATAATTCCAGAAACGAAACCGTAACCCAACTAATCAATCGGCCGATTTGTCCACTCGGATGACTGGATGATTAATCAGATCCTTCTTATGCCCACCCCAAAAGCAAAACTTAACCTTCTTAACCAACCGGATGATTAGTCAATTTGCTCATTTTCAAAAGTCCAAAAAGGGCCCCTATTGACCAAAAACACTTACCTCCTCCTCTCCATGGGGTATAAGCCCGCCAACTCAATCTATGTGGTTTGTGTTATTAGATTTTCAAAAAAGTTCTCTATACAGTAAAGGTTAAACATGGTTGGCATCAGGATTTATCCTGGAAGCTCACACGAAACCCAATGGTCGAAGAATGCCCGTAAATGGCAGATCTGGTCCGTATTATCAGTGAGTTATAGAAAAATTTTTATAGTAGATTTGAAGCCCTGGCAGATTAGTAATTCTAAATAGCTGAGGAAATAGACCACCTAAGAAAGAAGGGTAGGAAAAAAAGAGGACAAAAAGAAAGGTCCCAAGTTCAACTAGAAATGCAAAACTGAGGATAAAGAAGTGAAACCTACAGTTCCAGAGTGGAAAGATAAACTGGTGGCACTTGAATCCCATGTTACCTAAATGAGGAGAGCTGATTAAGCCACTAGATCTCAGCGCCCTGGCCATGAATTCCAAAGATCAGTTGTCTCTAAAGTTCAAGATTCCGGAGGTGGACAAGTTCGATGGGACCATAGACCCTAAGATCCACAAGATGTATATGGATGCACTAGCACCTTATGAAGTCAATTAGAACTACTTGAGACAACTTTTCCACTGAACTCTCACAGGAGTTGCCTCGCATTAATTCTCAACTTTGGACGAAGCCCGAGTCCGAACTTGGGAAGATCTTGTGAGAGATTTTTTGAACCAGTACTAGTATAATGCCAACATTATCTGAAAAGACTTAGCTCCTGCCAAAGAAGAACCAAGAGAATCAATGTCTGCCTTTATCATGAGATGGAAAAATAAAGCTACCCAGATGGTTAACCTCCTTAGAGAAGAAGAACAAGTGAACATCATCATGAACAATTTGCTCCCAGTGTATCATGACTATATTTTTGGCCACTACTGTAACGTCCCGAATTTATTTATCGAACGTTAACGCCGAATAAGCAAAAATCAGAAAAAAAAACCTTATAATTATCAGAAGTCTCCCAAACGGTAAATCAGAGCATGCACTAATAATTCCCGAGATGCGTCAATATCTAACATAGGGGCCCAAAGTTTTATACAATTCAAAAGTTTCTCCAACACGGAGTTTCAAAACAAAACCTAAATGATACCAACTTATCTTAATTGTTACATTTAAATGTCAATACTAACTCTGAAATAAGGCAGCTAACTCTTCAAATCCGAAATCCCACATACTAACCACCCGAAAGCAAAAACAATAAGGGAATGAGCCAAATGCCTAGTAAGGTCGCTCAAAGGACAAATCAATCGGAAACAAAAACATCTGAGAAACGAAATTTCAGAAGCACAAATTTTTTTCCAACGGAACGGATAATCAAACCAGATTTCGAATATCAAAGCATTTCTGAATATAAAGTCGGACACAAAAGTTTTAACAGAATGGACATCAAATCCAATTTCAAATGTCAAATTATATCTAAAAGACAATATTTCAAACGCACACCAGTTTTGACTGAACAGAGGTCAGACCAAATATCCAATGTCAAAATATATCTGAATACGGAGCCAGACATTATCAGATCAAATATCAAAATATATATGAGTATGGAAACAGACACTAGAGAGCCATTCAGAAAGTGGTCACATACGTCATCACTGACATATGGGGCCGGTTCAGAAAGTAAGATCACGATCTCTAGCTCAGCTCCCTTGAGCTAGCCCACGTTTCACTCCACGTGGGTAAGTCGGAAATAAGTCACATACACTGTGACATGGCTCATAAAATTACCCAAAGTAAAAATCTCAGAATAACAGTTATCAAATATCGGACATGTCAAACCATATTCAAAGGCTTCAAACTAACATTATCAAATAACAGACTTGTCAAACAATAAGTGGAGTTCACGAAATAATAATGATCATAAATCACTGAAATGAACAGTATCGATATGTCAAAATTTGGAGGTCAAACAAATTCGACGAAAATTTGACTTCACAAGTCATAGCATTGAAAACAAGTTATTCATAGCGAAGCTCAAAACAGAAGGAGAAGAAGAACCATTTAACTCCATTGAAGAAGTTCGGATTTCAAAAGAAACCAAGTACTTACATGAGCGATTGGTCCATCGCTGATTCAAATTTTTGTAAGTAAACCCTTACCTTAATCAAGCCTTTTGGGAGCCACAAATCCTTAAGCTCCTCCTTAGAGCTTCCAAACTTTCCAAGCCTTCTTCTCTATCTCTCGCTCTCTCGCACA
The DNA here is from genome assembly GCA_033070095.1 of Escallonia herrerae. Lineage (NCBI taxonomy): Eukaryota > Viridiplantae > Streptophyta > Magnoliopsida > Escalloniales > Escalloniaceae > Escallonia > Escallonia herrerae. The sequence continues at coordinate 57,990 of JAVXUP010000988.1, read as the reverse complement.
AAGGAGAAGAAAAGAAACAGAGAACCCAAAAGGGCTAGAAATGAAATAGAATACTATTTATATGGGACAAAAATCAAGTTTGCATTCGACCAAAAATAGTTTTCGGTCGACTCAATCCTTCAGCCGTGAAAATGCCTTTCCCAAAATCTTGAGGTTTTATTCGACCGAAAATCACTTTTAAATCGACCGAAAACACCCTTAAGTAGACCGAAAATACCTGTAAGTCGACCGAAAATACCTTTAATGAAAATACTTTTAATTCGACCGGCAAAAATTTTAATTCAACTAACAGTACTGTTCAGTCGACTAAAAGTAATGTTCATCGACTAAAAGTATTGTTCATCGACTAAAAGTTATTGTTCATAATTTTTTTTCAATTCAACCGAAAATTAGTTTTCAGTCAACTTAAAACTTTTAAGTCGACTAAAAACTTCAGTAGCTCATTTTCACACATAAAATCTTTTTTATTGGAAGCAAAACCCATTTTCATTTGAAGCCACACTATTTTTTATTCTACTGAAAACTTCAGAAACTCCAAAACACCATTTCCCTTCATTTTGATTCGAATGAAGCCACTTTTCATTTGACCGAAAATTTCAGAAACAAACCCAAACCATTTTCTCAATATTATCAAAAAGACCACAAACTTATTTATTCAAAAATAATAATTTCACATAAGAAAAAGAAAATTTTGGGGTGTTACAACTACCACACCTCGTTCAAGGCACTAATGGGATCCCTTATATACGTCAAAGATGCCATTAATAATGTGACCATTTTCTGTGAGTCGAAGCAGGGGTATATCCAACAAGTACAAGGAATACTAATGTGCAACAGAAGCCTGCCAATGCCAACAACGTTAACAATGTACAAGTACTATATCATGGGAAGCCATCGTAGAGCCTAAGAGGAACTTCAACCCACTAAATGCGCCACTGCCAAAAAACTATTTAACCACTTGTTGAGAAAGGATATGATATCTAAGCTGCTGCCTACCTCCATGCCAGCAGTGATACCGGAAGGATACAACATTCAAACTTTTTGTACTTATCATCAACGGAAGGAACACTCCGCAGATAGATACATAAGTCTTAGGCATGCTATCCAGGACCTTATTCACAATGACAAAGTTTCTCCTCCCGCTAAACCTAAAGTCAAGAAAGAACCCTTACTGCCTCACAGGGTTTACTTTATTGATGATAGCTTGCAAGTGCTAGATCCGACCACCCTTATCACTTCAATACTTTCGGAGTTTTATTCTCTACTAGATTTTTATGATGTTATCATATGGAAAGAATTGACAGAAGGCCTAGGAGGAATATGATGAAGAGACGGGCTTTATGTTCATGCCCAATGTTGAGATATCCCATCAAAGCAAATCAAAGTTTACCAAACCGTTCCCCAACCAAACACAATGAAAGCCAGTATTTCCTTAAGACCCCTTAGATGACGAAGTGTTAGGACAATTAAAGAAGACCCATGCAAACATCTTTATTTGGGGGTTACTATCATCTTCTTATTACCATAGACAAGCCCCGATTAAACTACTCAGCAAGGCCCAGATACCTATTCAGACCCAGCTCAAAGTCCTATCCCAAGTACTAGGGGCTACACATTATGTGAATGTCCTCATTTTTTCAAATCAGGTTTACCCAAGTCAGAACCCAACCACGACAATTTGCTTCATATCACAATATGAGTAATTGATAAGAAGGTATCCCTAGTTCTCATAGACAATGATTTTACCCTGAATATCTACCCCCTATGCATTGTTTAAGCCTTTGGCATTAACTCCTTAGGGTTTATCCCTTCCAACCAAGTCGTTCTAGCCTTACCCGAAAAAAATTTATTACCACAGTCAAACTTCTTATGATTGTTGGAATTGCTATTTTTAGTTGAGTTTCAGGTGTTGGATATACCTGTTGCATTCAATCTCCTATTGGGAAGACCATGGATATACTATGTAGGTGCAGTTCCTTCTATATTGTACCAAAAAGTTAAGTTTGTTTTGGATAAAGCCGTCTTTATAATCATGGGTGAGGCATAACACTCTTAGATTGGGCAGGTGGAAAGTGATAGACAATGTTGAGATTCCACATGACTCCTTAGATGTTCAGCTTAGCGGATTCAGAATTGACAATGTAGTACAATGTTCGGAGTACAAGGAAGTGTCTCGTTGAAAAATTCCTCACCCATGTACCATATAGTAACACGACAATGGTTCATATGTTGCAAAATTCTCACTTCCCAATTCTCGAGAATGAGAAGGATCAGTTGAGGTTAGGGTATAAACCAACCAAAAAGGAGAAGAAGGAAGTCTTCAAAAGGTATCCCAAGCCAAGAAAGACAAAAAGAGCGGACAACTCATGAGCTTCAAAGCAATAACGAAGGTCCCCACCCTGAATGGATGCTTTATCAAAGAAGGAGAAATGGACCTTTGTACGGACTTCTGAAGCCCGTCTACAATGTGAAAACAAGGAAGTTGATCAAAGGATGGAACACCTTCAATGACTGTGAGTGGGTTGAGGATGAAGAACTGTCGATCCTGACTGAGCCAAATACCGATGATGTTTCTGAATGGATGGATTTCATAAAGCCTAAGAGAATGACATCATGCTTTAGCAATGTGCAATCCTGGTGCTTATCTGCAAAGTGGATGACAAGATTATGAACCTAAAAAGCCTCATCACGGCAGCACAGGGCGATGGATAGAATTGGATAATTGAGTATGGACCGCTAACTATAGGAGAGATTACCAGAGGACGTCCTGCTATCGAAGCTGCTCCTGAATTAGAGGATTTGTATGCTTATGTCTCTCTAGATAATTTGAACTTGCTCACTTATTATCTTCTCCATGACTTTCTCATTGATAATAGATTTTGATTACTCTTTAGTTGCTGAGATAGGTTATGATAAATTAATCAACAGGGTTAATGATGAGTCACAACTATTGGACCTTGAAGAGAAAAAAAATCTAAAAGAAATGATGAAAGAAATAGAAAACTGGGAATTTAGTAGAGTCAAGCTAGTGGCGGAAGAAATAATCAAAATCAACATAGGTACGTTACAAAATATAAAAGAAATCAAAATGGGGACTAGCCCAGATGAGAAAGAAAAAGAAGAAGTAATTGCATTTCAAGAGATTTTATACATGTATTTGCTTGGTCATAAAGTAACATGCCCGGTACTGACGCGTCGATTGTGGAACACCACTTACCTACCCTACCCGAAACCAAACCAGTCAAACAGAAATTCCGTAAGTTGAGGCTGGAGTGGTCCCTCAAAGTCAAAGTTACTCCATATCAGATTAACAGAGTGATTGAATACCCTACCTAGCAAGCTAACATTGTACCAGTCCCCAGACTGATCGGCCAAGTCTAAATGTGTGTTGACTACCATACCTTAACAAGCTTCCTAAAGATGACTTTTCCTTACCCACCATATATAATATCATAGACAAAATTTCAAACCATGGAGTTGGTTTATTTCATGGATTGCTTTGTGGGAAGCAATCAGATTAAGACGGCTCCTGAGGATTAAGAGAAAATAGCTTTAACCACCCCTCGCGGGACCGCGATACCTTATGTTACACAGTAATGCCTTTTAGATTAAGAATGTTGGGGCTACGCATTAGCGAGCCGCTACTACCCTTTTCCATGTTATGATTCACAAGGAGGTAGAAGTATATGTGGATGATATGATCATCAAGTATAGGAAGCGTGAAGATCATTGCAAAGTCCAAAGGAAATACTTTGAGAGGTTAAGGCACTAGAATATGAGACTCGGCTCACAAAAGTGCGTGTTCCGTGTTTCAGCAAAAAATTACTAGGATTTATGGTTAGCAAACGGGGTATAGAGGTTGATCTAGCCGAAATTAAAGCCAAAGTTAAGATGCCCCCGCCCAAAATTGAGAAATAAATCTGAGGATTCTTGGGTAGAATCCAGTACATCAGCTGGTTCATACCCAAATTAACCATGATTTGTGAGTCTGTGTCCAAGTTGTTGAAGAAAGACTCAACCAAAGATTGGAATCCCTTATGCCAAGAAGCCTTTAACAAGACCAAACAATACTCCCTTCCTAAGCCCTCCAATACCAAGTAGTCCCTTATTGCCATACCTAACCGTTACGGACCTGTAGTCGAGGCCGTGTTGGCCCGAAATTTAGAGAATTCTTTAATGGAAAGAGTCATTTATTATGTCGACAAGAAATTTATCGAAGGAGAGGTGAATTATTTGGCTTTAGAGATAACACAAAGATTGAGGCATTATGTTTTGGCTTACCTACAGATTGTTGGTTAGGGTGAATCCCATGAAGTATCTGTTCGACAAACCAGTTGAATCCAACCGCAAAGCCAAGTGGATTTTGTTAATTTCAGAATTTGACATCACTATGTCACCCAAAAGTCCATTAAAGGAAAGGTCGTAGCCGACTTGTTAGAGGATTGTCCGACAAAGGATACAAGTAGATGGGAGGCAAAATTTCTGTATGAAGGGGTTTGTTCATTGAATCAAAGATAAGGTGGCATTTGTATTTTGATGGAGCAGCTAATAGCAAGAAATTTGGAGTAGGAACACTGTTAACCTCGCCAGACGGAGCCCATTCACCTATATCCATCAAGTTGACTTTTGACATACTAATAATACCACCGAATATGAAGCTTGTATCATTAGTTTAGAGATGGATCTATGCCTAGGAGTTAAAGAGATACTAGAATATGGCTATTTAACATTGATCATATAATAGATACAATGGATCTGGGGAATCAGAGATGAATATCTGTGGGCATACCATGCCCATTTAAAGGGGATCTTGGATCAGTTTGAAGATGTAGAATTCCACTACCTACTTTGACTCAAGCTTTACCTATGCTTTAGACATACTCTCGCCGACGGTAGATATACTTGAAGAATAGGAGGTAGAGCCATTTGTGATATAGAAAAGAGGTCAACCATCTTATTGCTTTATGATTGACCCATAGAGGAAGATGAGGTAGCCAAAATATGGTAGACCGTTGTCCATAACTTTATTCGGGATCGTAAATACCCTAATGAATCTTCCACGAAAGACCGTACATCTTTGAGGAGGTGGGTAGCACAGTTCATCATGCCTGACCAGCACTTATTAAGAGGCAATATTGGAGAACATTTATTGTGTGCTGTCGAGAGAGAAAGCAATCATCTTATGGGAGATACACATTTAGGCGAGTGCGGACAACACATGAATAGGCGAATGCTAGCGAAGAAAATTCTCTGACAGGAATATTACTGAAGTTCGATGGAATAAGATTGCATCGAGCATGTAAGAATGTGTCATAAATGTCAAGTGTATGCCAACCTACAGCATCTCCTTCCTTGAGATTTACAAAAACATGACATCTCTATGGCCCCTTTCAGTTTAGGTAATAGATGTAATAGGAAAGATCAGTCCTAAGGCTTCCAATGGAAACGATTTTATACTCGTAGCCACAGGTTACTTCATTAAGTGGGTAGAAGCGGCTTCACAGCTGTACTTAATGCTAGGAAGGTGGCGCAATTCATTCAAACGAACATCATTTATCGGTAAAGAGTACCTTGGGAGATGATTTCTGACAACACTTCTGGTAATACGTTACATTTCAAAGGAGAAGTCACAGATTTAGCTAAAGAGTATGGTATCACCCGATTTCTCGTCACCTTAAGGTCCATAGACCAATGGGGCTGTAGAAGCCCCTACCAAGAACATCAAGAACATGCTGAGTAGATGATAGATTCCTATCAAAGTTGGCCAGATAAGTTTCCCTATGCCCTCTGGGCTATAGAACATCGATAAGAACATTGACCGGGGCTGCCCCATATTCACAGTTTAAGGCATAGAGGTCGAACTCCTAGTTGAATTAGAAGTGGATTATATGAGCAACCGTTGGAGAACCAAGTAACTGAGGAAGATTAGGCAAGACATCATTTTAAAGATGTAGCGGTGGTAGATGAAAAGAGGTTGAAAGCTCTATACCATATTCAGGGTTACTAAAAACGGATTACCCGAGCATTTAACAAGTGAGAGAAATGATGTGGCTTGAATGAAAGAGATTTAGTGCTGAAGGAAATTATCAGACAAATCTAAAAGCCATGAAGAAAGTTTGAACCCAACCAGTTAGGTGCTACATGATCAAGTAAATCATGATCTGGGGTGCATAGTTAATGGGATTGAATTGTCACAGTTAGTCAATCTAGACCAACTGAAGAAATATTACACATGAGTGAAAATTGTAGATAAACTACAAATGACCAAATCCTCCTTTAAGAACACTATCTAGCACACATATCAATGTAACACATCAGATGGAGGTAAGTAGGCAGTCCATAGAGTTACCTTGGGTGCGATTAAATTTTAATAAAAGACTTCTATTCCACTAGTTATGATATCGACTAACATTCTCGAGAAGAATAAAAAGAGCCCACTAGATGAAAATCTTGCAAACGACGGCTTAAGCAAAAGTTAGGGAAACAAAAAATAAATCAAAATACTAAAAAAAATTTAAAATACCCACTAGTACAAAAACCCTGCAAAGGGAGCCCTAGGAAAAGTTAGGCAAAAGAATAAACTTCTAGGTCTTATTAGCATCCTAAGAGTAATCTACCATCATTTTCCTTTCTTCTTTGAGAAGGGCTATCGTCTTCATCTAGAACTATTTTTGAGCTAAAGTCCGACATAGCCCTCTTATAAGTCAGCCTTTAAGATATCGAAATCACGTCCTCTAGAACTTCAGCCTTAACTGCTGGACCTTGGTCCATCATCCCGATCTTTGGGCTCTTCCCACGCTTTTTGTCAAAGCAATGCCTAACATAAGCATCTACGCTATCTCCTGATTCTGGAGCAGCTTAATGGAGTGGCCTCTTGTGGTGCTTCTTATTAATCGACATAGAGCTGTTCCTCCAAGGTTCATCAATATGCGAAGATCGTATTAGATTATTATCGACATCGAACTTATCTTCAAATAGTTAAGAACCAATCTAAGACCATCGGATCCAGGTAAACAAAACTTCTTCTTCAGCTTAGGACGACAAACTCTGGACTATACTCTGAGAAAATCTACAAGCTACTCAGACCCTAAGCCTAGTAGCAGGAGCTTCCTCTTTAGCTCGCACCAGATATTTGATCTCACAAGCACCTGGAAAGTCCTAGTTCAAATCTCAGTTGGTTTTCTAAAGCCTCAACTTCATTCCCAACAAGAGGCCAAAGCCAACTGATGGACTCCTTAGATAGTAATGATGCCAAAGATCCGCAAAATCAATAAATGTATCATTCCTTAGATAATAATGATGCCAAAACAATCCGCAGAATCAATAAATGTATCATTCCTTTTGGGGCGATCGTACTAAGGCGGCCCTCAAAAAGTAAGTGCCTAGAACAGAAAGAGCATGGGTGATGCCACCTCACATCAGCGGGTATGGCTATCACCCATATGTGGTCAATGAGCCACATATATAGAAGTAAGGGTTACCCCTAAATGCAGTGCTTAGATCCTTTGCACCTCGGTAACTTCATTTATGGTCTCAGCTACCACTGTCAGATTCAGGGTTTTTTCCTTTTGAAGATACTTTGACTAACAACTCAGCCAACCTCATATTAGTAACAATAGGACCAACAACATTATGATATTTGGTGCCCAAATGCAACCCTAGAACCACCACCCCACCATATGCATACCATAGATCATGATTATCTAGTTTGGCAAAAAATATTCTATCATGGGAGAATGCATAATACACCCACCTAGGATAAAAGACCTGGCCCGCTCCTCGCTAACTCCTAGCCAGCCCATGAGGGCCTGAATATAGCCATCTTGAAGAACCGAAACAACAATGTGTAAATTAGCATGGATATCTACCAAAGTGGATATCCAAGTTAGTGATTCGATTTGGGTTCATTCAGCCATTTTGTCCCTAATTTGTTTGTTCACAGATCTGAACGCAGAATAGGCTTAGCTTATATGTAAAATCATGTCCTTTTTAAATAAATGCAATGTCAATGAACCACAATTTCTTGTTTAACTAGCTAGTTGCTCATTGACTTATTTTTGGTTTTTAGAAATTTTAGCAATGGTTTATTCTGCTATCTTGAGATCGATTCCAGAAATTCTACAGGAGTGTTAATTACTATAATATCTAGAGATGTCTAGTTTGTCAAGTTCTTTGAATCCTATTTCTTTTGATTATCGTGGTAGTTGAGCTAGTTTTTTAAGATTTTGGTTCATGCCTTTTGACTTGCATTTTATCCAGTCTTGGATATCTGCTTTAGGATCAAAATTTTATTGTGTTGTTGCCTTAGTTTGCATTGTTGGTTTGACTCTACACCTTGCAAAATGCAAAAGCGCATTGAGTGCACACTTTCAATTCTATTTGATCTTTATTTTGGTATTTATAAGAATATGCAGTTGCAGCAGTTCAATGGTTCGAGGTTACTAGTTACGTTAAAGAGTGAGAGAAAATAAGGAAATAATTAGGTTACTGGTAAGGTTCAAGATAGATTTGGCAGAGTAAGAGTGGCATTACTTTGCCAAATCTATCTTTATACTTTTTAAGTCCAAAAATTCATAATGGTAATACAAACTTCTAAGCCACGACACCTTATTCGGGATAGACAGCAAAGCCAAGTTCTGAGGAAGAGATGTACTTTCGTCTTTCCTTCTTTTCTCTTCCAGTACTAAGATTGTTTTCCAGTTTAAAATCCATGTTAGGATTCACTGCGCTATATTGAAATTTGAATAAATGTTAAGTATCAATTCCCTAGTCTAATAGTAACAGTTTTTCGTATGCCTGGCCATAAGAGAACACAAATGCAACAATGGAGATGAGAAGAGTTCTCATGATGTCTGTTGGGAAGAAATGGAAGGGAGTGGAAGCATTCTGTGAAGGCCAAGAGTTATGATCCATACGATAACGACGCTGAGCGCTTGGCAAATCAACCGAATAGGGTGGAAGAGAGTTAATGGCCCATTCTTGTCCACTTTTGGGTTTTCAAAAATATGAAGGTACGTTTCAAATGGTTTGGACTAATTTTTTAGTAGCATGTACTTACAAACTGATCTTTTTTCCTATTTTGGCTCTCTTTAATATCAAATCATGCTTCTTTCTTCAAATACTAGGCAAGGAGTAAAAATACAAAAAAAAAAAGGAGAAAATGAAGTTCCTTCATACAAATGGTTGGAAGAGCAATGCTCAAGTAAGAGTGGAGGTAAACTCCTCATATACATACTACAGTAGTTGTTAGTGCAGATGACTAGTGAGCTCTAATTAGCATTTAAATATGTTTTCTTAATGGGGATGTAGCTAAGGAATGCTATCGTTAGAGACCCATCTCATCGTGAGTTTTTTAGAGGAACACACAAGTATAAGACCAGGGAGAAGTAGGGGCAGTATACAACTGGAGAAGTGGCTGAAGCTGTTGTATGTGCTCCCCCCCCCCCCCCCCCTCTTTTTTCTATTTTATTTTACTATAAACAGTAGCATTAGTAAGTTTGGATAACAGTAGAACTTTTGCTCTCTTGTTTGCATAGGATGAAATGGACACATTTGCATTAGAACTTCCAGATTCCGTTCAAGAGCCAACTTACGCTTTTGATGATACATTCTCAAAATTCATGGGCCATGATAAAAACAGACATGTTCGTGAGCTTGGGTTAAGCACTTTTCCAAGTAATGCCTTTGGTTCATCGTATAGAGTTGGTCGGGTAGAGACGAGAGACATTAAGCAAGAAGAGATAGATAAAATGCATGCTGAAATAAAACAAGAAATGCAAACTCAAATAGCAGCCCAAGTGTCAAGTATCAGCTATTAAAACACAATTTGGAGGCTATAATAAAAGATGAAATGCGAGCTAAATGGAACAAGAAATGCAAACTCAGGTAGCAACCCAAGTATCAACTCAAGTATCAATTATAAAGGCGTAGTTGGAGGCTAAAAAAGCAAGATAACATGATGTTCCATATATGGACTGTGATGTTGTCGATGTAATCTTCCCAAGATGTTTATTCCGGAACTAGACAAGTTAAGTTTCACTCTTTCTTTTGTGAGAATTTAAAGTTCTTTTATCCAATTAGTTTATCTATATCGTGCTATTAGTGATAGGTTCTTGATGAATCAAGCGATTGTTGAGTGGTATCATCATCTCATACAATACATGCAGGGAAGATGCAGCATGTGCCGCGAGTTTCACTAAGAAAACACTTTAAGGTGCAGTCAATTCCATAGAAGCAGCTGCTTCAAGATCAAGGGAATATGCAGCACGCGCTAAGGGTTTCGCCAAGAAAACGCTAGATTCCACATACAGAGGTGTGTTAAAACTATTTCAGCTTCATTAAGTTTTAAGACTATCACCAAAATTCTTCCTGAATTTTAATAAATAGAAGTAATTGCTTGGATCGAAAAGCATTTGTTTCTTGATCAGCATAACCTTACGCTTCTAGGTCTAAGGTAATGGCTTTTTAGGCGGTTAAAAGGGAATATTCCTATATCAAGTTCTCGGATTTAATTTTGGCCTGAATTCTGGGAAGATGGCTTTTAGTTTGAGGGAACCTAAAGTAAGTAGCATACTAAAGACCGTAGATATAAGTTTTTGGCAGTGGTTATGAGTAGGCCCTTGCTTATGTAGGTCATCATTCAAGGATGGCTGAGTGTGCTTGTTAGATTGGTAAACAACTAATATGAATGCTTAGACTCTGGATGCCTGTAAGATAGCATTTTGCATTTTTAACGAAACATACCTGCATAGTTAGTGTGAATTCTTGCTGGGGTGGTTGTCCTGGTTGATATTGATGATTTGCTCATTGCTTCTTCCTTCATTTGTTATTGATGGAGGAGTTATTGATGTATTAATGATCGTGTCATGCTCGTGATTTGGGGATTTTAGCCCCTTCTCTGCAGCCCTGTTAATCAATTTGATAGTGTTCTAGTGAACTCGCACGTCTTTCTCTTGAATCTCTAGTTTTTGTGTTGCGAGTTTAGCTGTAATGAAGGAAATACTTAGCTGTGTCTACTGGTGTTACAGTAAAGGATGTATCGAGGTCCACGGGCAAAGGCATTGGACTCCGAAAAAGGCTACTAGAGTTTTAATGTTTTCCATTTGAGCTTGTGCTGCTTGTCTGTGAATTGTGAGAAAGATACTTCAATGTGTCGGCTGAGTGACAAATAAACATATCCTGATAATGTTCTTTTGCATACATCTCACTTTTAGAGGAAGATGGGCCTTTGTCTGCTTAGCATGTGAGTGAAAGGACATCACTTACTAATTTGTTTTACATGCACTTAGGAGGGCTTTAGATTTATGTTACTATTAGCCACGAAGTCTAAAGTGAATTTGACAATAAAACTGTGTCCCCAAAAGAGTGAACCGTTCAACGTTTTTTTTTGACAGAACATGGGATAGATTTTGGAGAAGTTAGCAACGACTTTTCTTTCCAAAGGAAAATCCACATTAAATTGTAGAACGATTGCTTGACAAATTGAAGAGAGACTTGAGTTATCTCATGATGTCGAACGTTTGGCTCAACTCTAAACGTTCAGCATCGGACAAAGCAATACCATGGACAGAAGTCTTCTTGGTTTCCAAGTGCCTGGCCCTTCAATTCAACTAATTCCCCTGGTTATCATGTTTATTCTAATCCCACTATGGGATTGCATCTTTGTTCGAGTTGTGCGGAAGTTCACAGGAATTCCATCGCGGATTCGACGCCAGAAAACACATTAAGTTTGACTAGTAATCTCAGCTATCTCTATGACTGTAGCTGGTATCATAGAAACGCATTGCAATTCTGTGGCTACTCAGCATAACATGGTTGACTCAGTCAGACCCTTGCCAATTAGCGTCTTCTAGCTGGGATTCCAGTATGCTATATTCGAAATGGTTGATATGTTTACATTGGTGGGGCTGCTAGAAATTTTCTATGCTGAGAGCTCAGCAGGCATGAAATCAATAAGTACAGCCATCTCATGGTGTTCGCTGGCATTCAGATACTTCTTGAGCTTAGTGATGGGGGAGTTGATTAACAAGTTGAGTGGTGGATGGTTGGGCAGCAACAATCTGAACAGATATAAGGTAAACTACTTCTATTAGTTATTAGCAGGACAAAGTACAACTAATTTTGGGGCTTATTTGGCACGTGCATCCTGGTATAAATATAATATGGTGGAAATCAAGCAAGTAAATTGGAATGATGCTGAAAGAAAGATCGAAATAGGGCAAGCATACGATTATGCCTTGGAGATGCCCTCCTCAGCTTACCCATGTTCCTGCACTAGAGCATTCTATGCACCTTTATTTAGTTGTATCATATATATATATAGACACACACACACACATGAGGTAGTGTAACATTCTTATTGTTCCCACCTCACTCACCTTCTGCATTCTGTCCTTAATTCTTTTCTTCTCTCAAATTATTTCCCATCTTTTTTGCTATGTTTGTTTTGATAGTTTGGATAATGCATTTCTCTTTTTTTTTTTTTGTTTCTCTGTTTGTATCATATGATAGTTGAACTTGTATAAATGTTTACTTGAGTTCATGGCTGTTTTTCATATGATCGTGTCTCTTCTTTTGTATAACTAATGATTATACATGATCTAGTTGTTCAAGTTTCTTTGCAATATATATGCAAGAATGAAAGGGGTAGCTAGTCTTTACCTTTCTAAATTCATTCCGTTCGTCGACTAGTTTTTCAGATAAATTCAGCTTATGTTAAACAGGAAAATTTATAACCTTCTTACTTTTTTTTTTCAGGTTTATATGACTGGAAGACCTCAATGCTTTTGTTGGACATAAAAGAACCGATATGCATTATGATGACATTTTGGATGAGATGTATATATTTCTAGGTTTTGTTGTTCAATGACATTACATTCGTATGTTTTTTAAATTATGAATTTGTGGATGGTTATGTAATTACGATGTGAATGTTACATATGATGTGATTGATGAATGGCATTAGCTCGTTTATAAGCTCGATAAATCGACTTGGTTGTTCATTATTCATGTTGGATTGGAGAAAGATTACACAAAATGTACTTGACTTTCACGTCATTTTTAAGGAAATGTTGCTATTACTAGTGTTAGATCAATGTATTTTCAACAAATTTCACAATATGCCAGGCAAAAAATTAGTGAAAATGGCTTAGAAGTGCCGTAAATAGGAATGACATTTCTAAGGTAATGCCGCTAAACAAAACTGGCAGTTGATGGAAGTGTCGATAAATTAACAACATTTCAAAGATTATGCTGCCAAATAAAAACTGGCACTTAGCGGAAGCATTGCTAGATAGTGCTGGTGGAAGTGTCGCTAATTTAACGACATCCTCAAGAAAATGCCGCCAAATAAAAAACTGGCACTTTAGTGGAAGCGTCGCTAACTTAGTGATTTCTTTTTTTTTCTAAAGTGTCTCATAACTAAGTTGACTATTGGCCCCATAAGAGGCACTTGAACGTGTCGTAAGTTTAACGCCGACATGCCCAAGAAGTGTCAGAAAATTTTTTATGGATGAATTTGCGACGCTTAAGAAAAGCATTAATAAAGTGTTGGGAAAACACTTTGCAACACTTTTACTATCTTTGGGGACACTTTTCTAGTGTCTTCTAACCCCCTGTGTGAGACCTCGTTCTTAATTAACTTTTAATCATTTTATTAAGTTTAAACATATTCAAATTTGATTGAAATAATATAATTGTGTTATATTATTTGTCTACATAAAACAAATATTGAAATCAAGTTATGGGCCAAAATGTAATTATGTAAAACTTTGGGATTAAAAATTAATTATGCAAAATTTTGGGACTAATATGCAATTATCAAATGTTGGTATTAGTGGCATTCCATGTGTTGTCTTTGGATTAATTGTTGGAGGACTTGCCACCTCCTATTATTTGATGGTGAGTAATCAAAGGAAAAGAATAAAAAAAAATGAAAGCAACCTAAGTGGATAAATTAGAAATAAGAGAGACATGTGAAAGACTTCCTTAACCATTCATCCATAAAGGAAAGAGTAAAAACAAAGGAGAAAAGGAGGAAAGAAAAGAAAAGGGAGAAAGGACGGAAGAGAAGAAGAGAAGAAAGAACAAAGGAGAGCATCAAAGTTTCTTGAATTCACTAGGTGTCAAAAGGGTCGGGCCACCCCGGCCCTTTTGGGTGAATAGTGCAGTCCTGGTCCATAAAGCCGAGGACCAGGGCCAGCTCGAATTATTTGAGAAACTGGCCCGGGCCCAGCCCGGCCCTAAAATGGCCCGTTTTTTGCCTTGCCCTTAAAGGCCCGGATTTGGCCCAGCCCGACTCAGCTTTGTTAGCCCCCACCCCCTGATAATTTTTTTTCCTTTTTTTAGATCCATTTTCATTTTTTTGACATTTTGGATCTTTTTAGTCAAATTAATAGTATTGGAGGTGTTATCAATGAAGTGTGGGTGTGTCACTGTGTGGTGACGGTGACGTGTTTTTGATGATTTATGAGTGGGCTTTTATCTAATGTATGGTATAATGTATGGTACAAAATTTGCTTTGTGTTCTACATCACAAACCAAGGGAATAAATTATAAAAATAAATTATCATATTTTCATTTTATATGTGTTCTAAACATAAATAAAAATTATGTATAATATATAATTTAAATTTCTTTTTGTTTCAAACAAAAAAGGTGAATTGAATTCTAAATTTAATTCCATGAAGTGAGTGAAGTGTCAAAGGGCCTTGAAAAATAATCTCTGAATTTCGAAAATGAATAATAAGAAATTTTTAAGGAAAAAAAAAATTGTTGGGCCCGGGCCCTGCTCGACCCAAACCCTGCCCTAAATATTGGGCCTAGGGCCAAGGCTTGGACTAGGCCTTGATATCACTCTTCTCTGGCCCGGCCCAGCCCTGCCAGTCCCTATTCCCCACTCCATAGGCCCGGCCCCAGTCCATTTTCTCTGCTGGCCTGTTGGGCCCGGGTTGGGCTGGCCCAAGCCCGGCCCATTGACACCTCTAATTCACTTGAGCTTGATTTGCTTGGACGTAGGTTATTTGTGCTTTTAGGTTTTTAAAGCGTCTTTAAAAAGTATGATGAGTAGTGAAATACTTATAAACTTCCTAGTAATGATTTTAAGTGAGATATGTTACAAAACCTGCAAAACAGTCATAAAAATGAGATACATTTGGTGCCTAGAAATATATAGTTTTAGTTAAGGTATGGGTTTGATTATATTATATGTTGTAACAATACATGTGTAGAGTATACACAAAATTTCAGATTATTTCAAGCACTATTACTATGGTTTAAAATTCGTGGCTCGAAACCTGTCCTATGAAACTGTACAGTCATGAAATTAGAGTAACCTTGGTGCATAACAAGGTATACTTTTAGTTGATATATGGACTTGATCATTTTACATGTTATACTAATACCTGTATAGAGTATACACACAAAGTTTCAGATTATTTCAATTACCATAACTATAGTTTAAAATTCGTGGCTTGAAACATGTCCTCAGAAACTGTTGCTGGACAGATTCTGAAGTTTGTCTTTGGAAGGGCTTAACATGACCTTCAAATACTATTTTCATGCTAAATAAAATATTGAGATGTACATAAATAAGTCTAGTTTCTAGAAATATATAGTTTTGACTGTAGAGGCCATGTAATTAAATTGTTATAATTTTTGGAGTACAGACGACTCCTATTGTCAATTGAAATAGTGGGCAGATTATGTAACCTAAACTAATAATTCTTTGTGTTGGGCTTAATGGTGAATAACTAGGTAAATTTTAGGTCTGAAATGGACACTCAGATATCTACATAATAATATAAGTATACATATGGGTAAGGTACTTAAGGAAGAACATCAAATTATTTCTTGCGTGATTACCGAATTAGTTGTGCATTTAGAGATTAGTCTACACGTTGGCCTGTGTTTTGTTGGTAATATGGCAAATATGACTTGAGCTCTTTTGATGTACTTGATAACATTCTTATTGACATCTATGCATGATTATGCATGTCACGTGAAGGAGGAGGAAAAAGTTAGTTGAGGGTGTTATTGCCGGGGTTGGGAGTTATCCAACCAGGGTTCTCGTTCTCGTTCACGTCTCGATAGTATGTACTCGTTATGCGTAATACTTTCCAAAAGGAATTATTGGCATGAATGTGATGATGTTGGGCTTCTTCTATCCAACCCGCTATGTCAGTTGATTGCGATACGAAAAGTCTCTCGCACTCAGGGAAGGTTGGCTTGTGCATAAGGGGCATAAATTCATATTGATATTCCCCTAATTGGCTCATATTTGTCTTGAACTTGTTTATACTGTTTCGTTATACTTATTGAGATCAAGTTAGTATTCAGATCTTGCTTGCCATTCTCGCTTATGTTTTACAAGATTTCAGATTTTGCTCGATATGCTATTCCCGTTTCTTTTGAAGGCAAGTGTTAGCAAATGTTTATAAGTGATACTCAATATGTTCAAATTAATCTTAAGTACATATGTATCATCTGTTCAAGTGACTTGCATGTTTGTACTAACCACTCATAATATAATCAATTCATGTTTGGACTTAGAATCACCGGATACTCTTATGAGCCGTCAAGCTGACCTATTCCCGATACTTTTTTCTCTAGATTCAGAGTCGGAATGCTTCCAGATGATTACTTTGAGGAGAATCAAGAGTATTACGCTGGGTGAGCAGATTTTAATTGTTTTCCTTTTGGTTTGGAGTGTAGCACTTTTATAGGAGATAGGTAGTCTGTAACATAATGTTATGTTCAGTCTTTTCACTTATGTACGACTGTAACGTTTAAGCCATACTTCTGCTGTTTATTTTGTGGTTTGTAGTTAAGCTTTGTTTATCCTTGAGGTATATGTGTGTGTGTGTGTGTTAACCAGCTTGTTTAGCGTTGCACCCCTTCCGGGGGTGTGAGATTTAGTTGTATCAGAGCTATAGTTACTTAAAAGCTAGGCTAAGATCTTTCGAATTGATCAGTTTATTTGATTTTGAAATTCGGTGTGGCTAAACATGTTTTTTGCCTGTTCAAGTGTGACATATGGCGGGCCAGAGAGAGGAAATTACTGTGTGGCAGGGTACACACGGAATTGATCCTTAATTTATGGGAGATCATTGGGTTTGTTGGACGTATAGCCAATGCCCTAGAATCTTCGCAAAACAATCAGTAGCACAATTAGGTTGGTGAGAGTTCTCAGGTGGCTACTGATGACCTGACCTTACTTGAATGATTTGTTAAACTTAGGCCTACTATATTTGCAGACGGTGCTAATTCGGATAAGGTAGAGGAATGGATAAGCAATAAGGAGTAATTATTTAAGAGAATACAATTAACTCCTGCACAGAAAGTTGCTTTGGCTACGTTTTATTTAAGTGAGGATGCAATTTTGGTGGAAGACAATTGATGCGAAATGGACAGTGGGTAATATTATAAGAACTTGGGACTTGTTTACTACTGAGCTTAATAATAAGTATATTCGACAAGTGTTAGAAGAGATGTGGAGTTGGCTTTCCTACAACTTGAATAGAAAAACAAGACTTTACAAGAATATGACAAAGAATTTACTGCTTTAGCTTGACATGCATATTACTTGGTCAAGGGTGGTGATAGGAAAGCTAGAAAGTTTGAGACTGCCTTAAATCCGGACATATAGGAAGCTATAGCACCTATTCATATCTCCGATTACCATGAGATTGTAGATTGGGCACTCAATATTGAGAGGACTTTGGGGTTTACACGGGCAAAGAGGGCACAAATGAGTTTATCTAGGCCTCTGGTGTCATAGTGGCAGGCGGGAAGATTTCCTTCTACATCTGGTGGTAGGAAATTTTTTAGAACAGATATGAGGAGTATGGGGCATGCACCTAGACCCCAGACATAGGGATTTATTCCACGACCGTTTATAACTGGACCACAACCTCAGCCTAGGCCCACAGTAAGGCCTACTCACTAGATAGCACCTCAACAATAGCCTACACAGGTAATTAGTCAATTTTGCACATTTTGTGGTATGACTGGGCATACAGAAGAGGTTTGTAGAAAGAGAAAGGGGACATGTTTTGTGTGTGGCTCACATGAGCATCAGATAAGGGATTGTCCTAAGAATAGAGAATCTGTGGCTACCATTGCTGGGGACAAATCTAGTACTGGTATTAGTACAGGTAGAAGAGTGAATAAACCAACAATAAAGGCTGGAGCATTTGCATTGGGACAGGATAAGGTAGAGGGATCGCCTACAGTTGTTAGAGGTACTATTCTAATTTCTGGTACTCTGGCTAGAGTATTGATTGATCCTGGCTCTACACATTCATATGTCGCATCATTTCTTACATCATTTGCCTATGCTATCGGAGTCTTTACCTTTTGTGGTCAAAGTCAGTACCCCTATGGGTGATTCTTTATATACAGATAGAATATACAAAGCCTGCGAGATTAACATGAATTACCATGTACTGTATACTAATTTGATCGCACCGCCTATGCGGGAGTTGGATGTTAATTTGGGCATGGATTGGTTGTCCCATAACCATTCTAGTGTTGACTATTTTGCTAAGACTGTTACATTTGCTTTACGCGATCAGTCAGTATTTATGCATGTAGGGGATAAAAGTCCAACTGCTATCCCTATTATTTCTACCTTACGTGCTCAGAAGTTACTTGATAATGACTGTGCGGGGTATATTGTCTACGATATTGACTGTTCGAAGACAGTAAGTAGGTTGGAGGACATCCCTATTGTTTGGGAATATTCAGTTGCATTTTGCAGGACTTGATTACTCTACCACCAGATAGGAAGATAGAATTTGTTATTAAACTTGTTCTAGGCACCAGACCTATATCCAAAGCTCCATACAGAATGGCACTTGCAGAATTGAAAGAGTTAAAGGTCCAATTACAAGATTTACTTGATAAAGGCTTTATCAAACCAAGCACTTCACCTTGGGGTTCGCCTGTATTATTTGTTAAGAAAAAAGATGGTACCTTACGTTTATGTATTGACTATAGACAGTTAAATCAGGTAACCATAAAGAATAAATACCCATTACCCCATATTGATGATTTGTTTGATCAACTGAAAGGAGCTAAGATATTTTCTAAATTGGATTTGAGGTCAGGTTATCATCAGTTAAGGGTAAGGGAGGAGCATGTCCCTAAGACTGCTTTTAGGACTAGGTATGGTCATTACGAATTTTTAGTTATCCATTTAGGGTTATTAATGCCCCTGCGGTGTTTATGGATATGATGAATTGCATATTCAAACCATACTTAGATAGTTTTGGTGTAGTCTTTATTGATGATATTTTGGTTTATTCTCGAGATACCCAATAGCATGCTCAGCATCTCATACTTGTTTTGCAAACCTTACGGGATAAAAAGTTGTATGCGAAAATTAAAAAGTGTATGTTCTAGTTACAAGTTACGTTCAGGTGCATATAATATAAGGTGCAGAAATATAAGTGGATTCGGCTAAGGTTGAGGCTATACAAAGGTGGAAAACACCTTCAATAGTATCGGAGGTACGTAATTTTTTGAGGTTAGCCGAATATTACCGTAGATTTGTCGAGGGATTGTCTAAAATTGCTGGTCCATTATCTTGTTTGGCTCAGAAGAAATTAACTTTTATTTGGGATGATAAATGTGAGAACAGTTTTCAGGAGTTGAAACATAGACTGGTCAGTGCACCTATTTTGGTTCTGCCTAACGGGAATGATGATTTTGTAACATATAGTGATGCATCTCAGAAAGGTTTGGGTTTTGTGCTTATGCAAAGAGGTAAGGTAATTGCTTATGCATCACGTAAATTGAAGCCATATGAAGGGAATTATCCTACTCAGGATCTATAATTAGCAACTATTGTTTTTGCCTGCATAAATGTAGACATTATTTGTATTGAGCAGTATTTAAGGTCTACACCGATCACAAGAGTTTGAAATATTTATTTTCACAGAAGAATTGAATATGAGACAATGTAGATGGATGGAATTATTAAATGATTACAATTGTTTTATTTCATATCACCCAGGTAAGGCTAATGTGGTTGCTGATGCCTTAAGCCGAAAGAATGTGGTTGCTAGTTTAATGTTTAAGGAATTGGACATGTTAACTGATGTGTGTGATTGGAGGCCGCGTGCAACTAGAACGGGATTTTTATTTTCTAATATTAAAGTTTGGCCTGCATTAATGCAGTTGATGCGGGAAGCTCAGGGAAATGACCCAGAATTGCAGAAAATTATAACGGAGGCTGATCAAGGGTTACAGCCTAAATTTTCATTATCTTCTGAAGGTATCTTGAGATTTGGAGATTATGTTTGTGTACCAAATGATGCTGAGGTTAAACGGGAGATTTTGAAAGAAGCACATCAGAGCAAGTACAGTATTAATTCGGGTAGCACTAAAATGTAGAGAGATTTAAATTCACATTATTGGTGGATTGGTGTGAAAGGTGATATAGCTAAATTCGTTTCCAAGTGCCTAACATGTCAGCTGGTAAAGGCAAAACATCAAAAGCTGGGTCGTTATTTACAGCCTCTATCTATTCCTAAGTAGAAATGGGAGCACATAACCGTGGATTTTGTGACAGGTTACTACGGACTTGAGACAGAAATGATGCGATTTTGGGTAATAGTAGATCGTCGTACTAAGTCTGCACATTTTCTTATTCTGAATATGAAATATTCCATGGAAAAACTAGCTAAGTTGTATATCGATGAGATAGTTCGTTTGCATGGAGTTCCTGTTAGTATTGTTTCTGACAGGGATCCACATTTTACTTCTCAATGTTGACAAGCTTTTCAGAAGGCTATGGGTACACAGTTGGCCATGAGTACAGCCTTTCATCCTCAGACAGATGGTCAAAGTGAACGTACTATACAAACCTTGGAGGATATGTTACGAGCTTGTCTGATAGACTTTAAAGGTAGTTGGGATTCACATTTACCACTTGTTGAATTCTCTTATAATAAAAACTACCATTCTAGTATTGATATGTCTCATTACGAGGCATTATATGGAAGAAAATGTAGATCTCCAGTTTGTTGGTCAGAGGTTGGGGAAGGTAAGCTTATTAAATCTGATATTATTTGTGAAATCACTGATACGATACAATTAATTTAACAACGTATCCGTACAGCACAAAGTAGACAAAAAAGCTACACTAACACTCATCAACATGGTTTGGAATTTACGGTGGGAGACTTTGTTTTTATCAAAATTTCTCCAACGAAAGGAGTCATTAGATTTTGGCAAGAAAGGTAAGCTATCTCCATGGTTTGTTGGGCCTTATGACATTTGGAACGGGTTGGTGATCTAGCGTATCGGGTTGCTTTACCGCCTTCATTATCTGGGATACATAATGTCTTTCATGTATCTATGTTGCGTAAATATCAGCCAGATCCATCACATGTGTTACATGATCAGCTGGTTCGCATACAAGCATATATATGACTTATGTTGAGCAACCGTTGGAGATTTTGGATCGGGATCAGGTATTGAGGAACAAGGTAATTTCATTGGTTAAGGTCAAATGGGAATCCCATGATATTGAAGAGGCTACCTGGGAGAGTGAAGATTAGATTAAGTCTAAGCACCCGCACTTGTTCACGTGATTAGTATGAATTTAGGGACTAAATTCCTTTAAGGAGGGAGAGTGTGAGACTCTGATCTTAATTAGCTTCTAATCATTTTATTAAGTTTAAACATATTAAAATTTGATTGAAATAATATAACCGTATTATATTATTTGTCTACATAAAATAAATATTGAAATCAAGTTATGGGCCAAAATATAATTATGTAAAACTTTGGGGTTAAAAAGTATTTATGCAAAAATTTGGGACTAATATGCAAATATCAAATGTTGGTATTAGTGGCATTCCATGTGTTGTCTTTAGATTAATGGTTGGAGGACATGCCACCTCCTATTATTTGATGGTGAGTAATCAAAGGAAAAGAATTTTAAAAAGAAATGAAAGCAACCTAAGTGGATACATTAGAAACAAGAGAGGCATGTGAAAGACTTCCCTTAACCATTCGGCCATAAAGGAAAGAGTAAAAACAAAGAGAAAGGAAGGGAAGAAAAGATAAGGGAGAAAGGGAGAAAGGGAGGAAGAGAAGAAAGAGCAAATGAGAGCATCAAAGTTTCTTGAACTCACTTGAGCTTGATTTGCTTGGAGGTAGGCTATGTTGTACTTTTAGGTTTTTAAATCATGTTTGAGAAGTATTATGAGTATTGAAATACTTATAAACTTGCTTGTAATGATTTTAAGTGAGATATGTTACAAAACCTGCAAAACAGTCATAAAAATGAGATAATACTGGTGGCTAGAAATGTATACTCTTAGTTGAGATATGGAATTGGTTATTTTATATGTTATACTACTGCATGTGTAGAATATATATACCAAATTTCAGATTATTTCAAGTACTAGTACTATGGTTTAAAATTCGTGGCTTGAAACATGTCCTGTGAAACTGTTACTGGACAGATTCTGAAGTCCGTCTTTGGAAGGGCTTAACATGACTTTAAAATAGTATTGTCGTGCCAAATAAAATACTGGGATGTATCTCTTTAAGTCTAGTTTCCAGGAAAATATAATTTGACTGTAGAGGCCTCGTAATTAAATTGTTATGATTTTTGGAGTACAGACCACTCTTGTTACCAATTGAAATACTAGGCCGATTATGTAACCTAAACTAGTAATTCTTTGTGTTGGGCTTAATGGTGAATAACTAGGTAAATTTCAGGTCTTAAATGGACACTCATATATCTACATAATAATATAAGTTTACATATGGGTAGGGTACTTAAGGAAGAACATCAAATTATTTCTTGCTTGATTACCGACTTAGTTGTGCATTTAGAGATTAGTCTACACGTTGTCATGTGTTTTGTTGGTAATATGGCAAATATGACTTGAGCTCTTTTGATGTACTTGATAACATTCTCATTGAAATCTATGCATGATTATGTATGTCACGTGAAGGAGGAGGAAAAAGTGAGTCGAGGGTGTTATCGCCGGGGTTGGGAGTTATCCGGCCAAGGTTCTCGTTCTCGTTTACGTCTCGATAGTATGTACTAGTTATGAGTACTGCTTCCTGAAAGGAATTATTGGCGTGCTTGTGATGATGTTGGGCTTCTTCTATCGAGCCCGCTATATCAATTTGTTGCGATACGAAAAGTCTCTCGCACTCAAGGCAGGTTGGCTTGTGCATAAGGGGCATAAATGCATATTAATGTTCCCGTAATTAACTCATATTTGTCTTGAACTTGTTCATACTGTTTCGTTATACTTATTGAGATCAAGTCAGTATTCAGGTCTGACTTGCCATTCTCGCATATGTTTTACAAGATTTCATATCTTTTCTTCGATATGCTATTCCCATTTCTTTTGAAGGCAAGTGTTAGCAAATGTTTATATGTGATACTCGATATGTTAAACTTAATCTTAAGTACATATGTATCATCTGTTCAAGTGCCTTGCATGTTTGTACTAATCACTCATAATATAATCAATTCATGTTTGGACTTAGAATCACTGGATACCTTACTCGTCAGGTTGACCCATTCCCCATACTTTTTTTCTAAGTTTAGATTCAGAATATTTGCCAGAGGACAAGAGTCACCTTGAGGAGAATCAAGAGTATTACCCTGGGTGAGCAGATTTTAGTTGTTTTCCTTTTGGCTTGGAGTTTATCACTTGTATAGGAGAGAGATAGTCTGTAACATAATGTTATGTTCAGTGTTTTCACTTATGGACGGCTGTAAAGTTTAAGGAATACTTCCGCTGTTTATTTTGAGGTTTGTAGTAAAGCTTAATTTATCCTAGAGGTGTGTGTGTGTGTGTATGTGTGTGTGTGTGTGTGTGTATACACACACACACACACACACATCAAGTGATAGTAACTCTCACAACCCCCTCCCCCCAACCCCTTTTTTTTCTAGTGATAGTAACTCTCACAATATTCGTGCTTAGAGTGTAACTGACGTGGAGGATCTTAGCTTACATAGAGAAGGGAGGAACCAGAGAATAACTAACGTGGAGGATCTTGGCATCATAATATGACGGTGGCAGCTTCTCAGTCTCTGGCAATATTTCCTTGATAAAAGTTATGACCTCGTTAAATCGTTTCTCACTCAGCCCATGGTCCGATTACAACTCTAATAACCTACTAACTGCAGATAACCATGTGCATTTCCTAATTCCATCCCACAATGGCTCTTTGGCGTCTCTTAATATATCATAAAACTGATGACCCTCGTTGGGCCTTTGGGCACTGTCATCATCGTGATAGTTACCCCAGTCAACATTAGCATGCTCATCATTTATGATCATATCTCGATAATCATACTATGCCTCAACCCTAACTTCAACTTGACTAGCCGTGTTGAATGACAATACTACTGTTTTCCCTGTCCTGAGTCCACCTTGTGTATCCACCAATAAAACCATAGCGAATAAGATGATGTTTTACCACCATTCTTTTTCTCCAATGCAACAACTCACATTTACTGCACGTACACCTTATCTTCTCAAAGTCAATATATGCATAAGCAAACTCGAGAAATGCATCGACGTGATCCTCGAAATCATCATCATTTTTCATTTTCATCCAACTTCAATCGATTGACATGACGACTGTGATTACTGTATACCACCTTAATGTATGTATACATGTATACATACATGTATGTGTACATGTATATGTATATATGTGCATGCATATATACATGTATATACATGTACATGTTTTTATATGTATGTGTATATATATACATATATGTACATGTACATATATGTATGTATACGTGTATATATATATATATATATATATATATAAAGTGGGAGCAAGTCATTTAGGGTTAGTTGCCGAGTGATGACTTTTGAAAACCCGCAGACTAACGCATGCCCTGAGTTTTTTCTAAAAGAAAACCTTGATGGTTCTACTCAGCATCCTGAGATTTTATCTAATTATCGGTCTTGCATCCTGAAATTTTTAAAAAAACCTTAAATATATATATATATATATATATATATATATATATATATATATATATATTTATATATATGTATACACATGTATATATATATATATACATACATGTATACATGTATGTACACATGTATGCATATACATGTACATATATGCATACATGTACATGTATGCATACATATACATACATGTATAGACAGTACATGTATATATACATGTACATATATGTGTGTATATGTACATACATATATACGTATATATAAGTATATGTATACACACACACACACACACATATATATATATATATATTTATACATATTCATATATGTATGTATATTACTTTGTAAATTGCTTATCTGGCTTATAATCTGGACTTGGTCCAAATGCTGAATAGGATTTGTTGCTTGTCCGAAGGGTATAGCTTGTCCGGCCTTATCCCGTCCTATCCAGAACCCTTATCCTTATCGCTAAACACAGCCTTAAGGCACCCTTGTTGGATATACCGAGCCGGATCTAGATTGCAGTACCCTATGGATGAGCACGATCAATAGGATCCAGATCCCGATCTCGTCAACCCCTGAGTCCTTCCCTTCTCGTGCCCTCCTGCACTTGTGCAAATCCCCTTAACGGTTTGTATCCCCCTCCCGTTCCCTCTTGGACTTGTGCTCCCTCCCCTCCTTTACTCTAATTGTATAATGTTCGTGTGCTCTCCTGAACTATGTATACATTTTATTTTTTGATTAATATATAATCTGTAAATTTATCTATATATGTACTGTCTTTGAATCATTAGGGTTAAATAATTGCTGACTGTGAATTGAGAATTGATTCTACTTTTAGCAACGGATTTTATTCTGTCGCTAAAAGTCCGTCGGTAATACTTTTAGGGAAGGACTTTTTCGTCCCTAATTATTTTACGTAATAAATTATTTTTGAAATAAAATAAAATACGGAAAATATATTTGGCAACGGAACTCCTATCACTAATTGAATTTATCGTCCCGTCACTAAAAGTCAATCTCTAGGCGATGAATTTCCAAATTCCGTCGCCAAACATTTAGTAACGGTGTTATAGCAACAAAATTTTAGTGACGGGGTGTCCGTCCCTAAAAGTCTTCAGCGGCGGATTTTGGGTTGTTTCTTGTAGTAGTGTAACTGATCGAGTGAGTGTCTAACGTTCCGGATTTTCAGGGCATTACAGATGGTATCAGAGCCAACTCTCGAAAGCTCGGACTTGGCTATCCAGTCGGGTTGCCAGTAGTTGAGTGAAACGAAAGCAAGCCCGGGTATATCCCACATAAAGAGGATGGTTGAGGCTACGAACGGTGAGCCGAGTATATCCCACATCGACTAGAGAGGAAGATTCTGAGCTACGTATGACTGAGCCTTAGCGAGGATGGTAAGGAATAAGGTGGGGAAATTGTGATATCCAATATTGGATGTAGGATGATTTGTGATTGGAGTCATAAGACAATGTCCATGAACTCATAAGTACCTACTTAGCTAACCCTTTTGAGGGAGGCATTGCCCTGTGGTGAGGTCGTTGATCAGGTCGTTAAAAC
This sequence comes from Escallonia herrerae, assembly GCA_033070095.1. Taxonomy (NCBI): domain Eukaryota; kingdom Viridiplantae; phylum Streptophyta; class Magnoliopsida; order Escalloniales; family Escalloniaceae; genus Escallonia; species Escallonia herrerae. The sequence goes on along the minus strand of JAVXUP010000988.1, from coordinate 31,447 downwards.
AAGATATTGAAATTGGTTTCTAACTCCATTTTGGATACAACTTTCACCCTGTATATCACTCTACTGCCTAGTTATATATTCACTTATGCTCGAATGGAAGATCTTTTTCATGCTCAATTCTATAGAACAACCCCGGTGGTTTCTTGTAACACCGTTTTTCACACAAATAACACACCCTCACACTCACAGCTCACATTCGAACAAACACTCATGCACAAACTCATTTTTTATGGCTGCACCCCTCCTGTCATGGCTGCCTTCACACAAATAATTACAAGCCCATTTTTCCCTTAGACCCACACACATTCGTACACTATGCATGGCTGTCCTCACTTCACACACAACACAAACACGCTAATCGCAGTCCCTCACCACTGCTTCTTCTTATTACACACACCTACAAACACACATGTGACACATTACCCTACAGCCCCATTGCGGCGGCTCCATTTCATAGCTCCCCTCGGTAGAACTATGGTTGCATCAGAGCACATACCATACTACAGCCATGGCTACCCACAACAATGGCATTTCCATTTTTATCTTAAGATTATAAGTCCAATTGTCCAGTTGATTTGTGTATTTCAATTGTCTGGTCCATTCCATTAGTTCAGCAGTCTAGAAGTTCATTCCAGTAGTTCAGTCAGTTAATGGTCTCTATCTAGTTCAAATATGTCAGTCCAGTCCATGTATAGATTATGATTTGTCTAGATGATTTAAGAAATTATTTGTGATTTATCCTTGATAGAAGGGATTAAATCAATGATTTATGAAGATAAATACCAAATCTGATACATCCCATCTACATAATTAGAGATAAATACAAAATTAGGGTCAAATAATGTCTCAAAATTCATGAAAAGCTATTATGAATTTATGAGATGAACTGACCAGTTTTCGATAAACTGACCAGTTTGTTAACTCTTGTCAATCTGCGAGTTATCAAACATTCTGTCTTATCATCATATTACAGATTGACACAGCCAACTTTATCATTCCTTGCATCCCAGGGCTATATAGATAGGCCCTTTGGCCTACATTTTCAAAGGTCTTAGTTTAATCTCAGCTTTTTTCTACTTAGAGCTTTTATACCATTTACCTTGGAACTGGTATATCATCTCTTAAGAGAAATTAGCCCTTCATATTCACTTTAAAAGAAGTTCTTATTCTCTTGCATCGTGGATCCTTCACAGAATGTGCCCAAGTCATCAAGACAAGCGAGTTCTCGAGGTATATTTAAATATTTCTAGTCTAGTTCATTTATTTAGAATTGTCTCCTTTTTTCGCTATCACATTTCACTTCTATTACAAAAATTACAAGAGGAATCGATTTCATTTCTTACTCTAGGTCTACGACCAAAATGTAGGTCACCTCTCATAAGACTAGAGTCGAACTATGATGGTTTTGATTCCGGTTAGTTTGACTGAATAAGTATGCCATTCGATCCTAATGTCGAGTTCAAGCCAAGGTAAATAAACTTAGGGTACAACGTTTTATTGCATACTTATGTGTAATGTGGTAAAAAGGCAAAAAAGAATCAATAGAAATGAAGCAAAGATGGAAACGGAATGGCGGGTACCCAACACATTCTCATTGTATAACTTAGTCCCCTAACCTATTTCACTGTTTTGACAGACTAGTAGTCTTTTGGACATTTTCCGAGTCATTTCTAGGTTTTCTTATTTTCCTTGTTTAATTAAATAAGATGGCCACTCCCTAAAATCTTTGTTCCGGAGGATTTTTCCGAGGCGGTTCACTCTAGTGGCGACTCCTTTGGGGAATCAAAAAACTTAAAGGGCTAGACTTGAGAAGTTTTTTTATTGCTTTTTTACCTTTTTGTATTTTATTTGTATTTTATAACATGTACAATGTGCAATAATTGTGGTACTTGAGCTTTTATTTTCATGCCTCACACACCTGCACGTCTGTCTCTAACCCACCCACTGAAGAGAAACAGTTAAAACCCTTGAACCTCCTGGTTACAAGATGAACTTTTGACTGTACCCTTAACTCCAAGGCCTGGTACTAAAGGGATCACCCGTGTGATTGGTATATCAAACGTCTTGTACACATACTGGTGATTGCCCATTATTAACTATATGAGATACGAGGGGAGGTATATGGTATGGTCGAGCCGAAAGAGTGGCTTTACACCTGCATTGAAAGAAAAACCACACTCCCAGACCATTCAGTGTTCTACCCTCTTTTGGGGGGAATACCTTATTGGCCTATGGCATTTTGGCAGGGAGATCGGGCAGTTAGTCAAATTCTTCCAGTCCCAAATTCTTTTTTATCCAAAATATACCCTACCCTTACTGCCCAACCAATCAGTTCACTCACTAAAAGACCGGACGGCCAATTCACCTCCTCGAGTGACTGGACAGTTAGTCAGAATCCTCTTTTTTCCAAAATGTTCCAAAATGAATCTTAACCTTCTAGACCAACCAGATGGTTCACCATCCCAAATAATCAAATGATTAGCCTCAACCTTTTATTATTGAAAAACCCAAAGATAACCCCATTAACTAAAGAACTACCACTTACCCAAAACCTCCCATCCCCTATAAGGTATAAGCTGGCGAGTTCGATCTATATGGTCTTTGTGAATATATTTTCAATGTATTTCTCTATATAGTTAAGGTTAAGCGTGGTTAGTATCGCGACACATCCAAGAAACTCACACGAATCCTAATGGCCAAAGAATACCTATGGATGGCAGATTTGGTTCGTATTATCAGTGAGTTACACAAGGATTTTCAAACTGGTCTTGCAACCTAATCAAATAAGCTATCTTGAACAGCCAAGGAGATAGAGAACCTAAAAAATAAGGGTAGGAAAGAACACGAAGATGAAGCTAAGCTGGAGAAAAAGGGATGACAAAAAGAAGGGTCCCGAACTCGAGTGGCAATACGAATCCAAAGATGAGGAAGTGAAACCCGCTATCTCATAATGGAAAGATTATCTCGCTGTGCTTCAATCCCAAGTTGCTCGAATGAGGAGAGCTGATGACCCACTTATCTCAACACACTAACCATGCACCCGGAGACCGGTTGTCGCCTAAGTTCAAGATGCCAGATATGGACAAGTTTGACGGGACTACAGACATCGAGATCCACATCAAGATGTACATGCTTGAATTAACGCCCTACAGAGTCAATCATAATCTATTAATACAAGTTTTCCACTGTACGCTCACTGGAGCCAAGTCTGGATGGTTCCTCACCTTGGACAAAACTCGAGTTCGAACCTAGGAGGATGTCTTGAGAGAGTTTGTAAATCAGTACCAAAACAATGTTGATTTAAATATTATGCGTAGAGACCTAGAGACTACCAAGAAGGAATCGAAGGATCAGTGTTTACATTTATCGTGAGATGAAGGAATAAGCCAGCTCAGATGGTGAATGCCCTACAAAAGAGGAAAAAATGAATATAACGAGAAATAATCTGCTCCCCGTGTACCGTGAAAACATTTTGGTTACTACCACACCTCGTTCAAGTCATTAATAGGATCCCTAGTACAAGTCGAGGATGCCATTAATAAAGGGACCATTTTGCTTGCGATGAAGCCAGGGGTATACAAAGTATGTCCCAGTAATTTTAATAAAATTGAAGCCCGATAGTGCCAGCAACGTCAACAATGTACAAGCACCGCAGCTAGTATCATGGGAAGTGATCGCAGAGCCTAAGAGGAAGTTTACTCCATTTAATGCACAATTGGCCATGGCATGATATCTAAGCTACCACCTACCCCTATGCCAGCAGTGATATCAGAAGGATATGATGCTTAAGCTTTTTGTGCTTATCATTAAGGGAAGAGACGCATCATAGAGAGATGCATGAGTCTCAAGCATGCGATCCAGGACCTTATTGGCAAAGGAAAATTTTCTCCTCCTGTCGGGCCCAATGTTAAGATAGAAACCTTACCACCTCACAGTATTAACCTTATTGATGATGGTTTACAAGCTGTAGATCGGATTACACTTATCACTCTAGCAAGCCAATATGTTTAGTCTGTTTCAGTGTCGAATTCTCTACCAGAGTTTTATGATGTTATATCGTGGGAAGAGTTAATGGAAGGCAAGACCTTCGCTGCCGAGGAAGAATAAAATAAGGAGACAAGCTTTGTATTCGGACCCAATGTCGAGATGTCCCATTTAACAAGATCAGGCCCAGTTTTCCAAACTGTCCCCCAACCAGCCGCATCTGATGCACTATTTTCTAAGGAGCCCTCAGACGACAAGGTATTGAGGCAGCTAAAGAATACCTAATAAAACTTTTTCATTTGGGAACTTTTGTCCGCTTCCAATTCCCATAGACAGGCCTTGATCAAGCTACTCAGCAAAGTCCAGATACCTATGAAGACCCAGCCAGAAGACATATCCCAAGTGGTAGGGGCTACCTATTATAAGAATGTCCTCACTTTTTTTGAATCTGATTTACCCAAGTTAGAACCCAGCCACAGCGACCCCTTCCATATCACAATGCGAGCACTTTATAAAGGGGTTTTCCTTAATCCTCATAAGCAATAGGTCTACCCTGAATGTCTGCCCCTTATGCACCATTCAAGCCCTTGGCATCGACCTGTCAGAGTTTACCCCTTCTAACGAAGCTGTTAGAGCCTATGATAATAGCCAGAGGGATGTTATCGGCACAGTTAAACTCCCCATGACTGTTGGGACCATCAATTTTTATGTTGAGTTTGAAGTGTTAGATATACCCCCGCTACATACAATCTCATATTAAGAAGACCATGTATACACTTTATAAGTGCAATTCCTTCTATGTTGCACCAGAAAGTCGAGTTTGTTCTGAATAAAGCCGTCTTAGCGACCATATGTGATTCATAGCTATCTCAGATTGGACTGATGGAGAACGACAAAGACAGCATTGTGGTTCCACATGACTCATTAGATGTACTGCTCAATGGATTCAAGATCGACATCCCAGTTTAATGTTTGGAGTTTGTGGAGGTTTATCTCATTGAAAATTTCATGACTTTCACTCCCTATAGCTGCACGTTTATGCTTTCCATGTTAAGAAGACTTTATTGTTTCCCCGAAAATGGTTTAGGCCAAAATTGCCAAGGACTTCCTAGTTTTCCAATTCTCAAGTATTAGAAGGATTAGTTTGGGTTAGGGTACAAACCAACCAAGAAACAAAAGAAAGAAGCTATCAGGAAGATGGCTTAAGCAAAGAAAGACAGAGAAAGACAGCCCATGAACTTCAATGCCATGTCCAAGGTTCCTACCCTATATGGACATTTTGTCAAGGAAGGAGAAGATAGACCTTATAATTGATTTTCAGAGCTTGTCTACAATGTAGAGATAGGGAAGCAGATCAAGGGATGGAAATCTTTTATGAGTGTGAATGGTTGAGGATGAAGCCAGACTGAGCTGAGCAATGAAGACACCCTTGATTGGATGAACATTATGGAGTCAGAGGAAATGACAGCATGTTTTAGCGATATGCACATCCCGGTGTTTATCTGTGAAATGGACTACCAGGTTATGGACCCAACAAGCCCAATTACTCTAGCACAGGGCGACATGCAAGATTCAATGATCAAGTACAGGCTGCTAACTATGGGAGAGATTACCAAAAGATGTCCTGCTGCCCAGGCTGTTCCCGAATTGAAAGACCTGGACTCTTGTGTCTCTTTAGATAATTTGAATTTGCTTACCTACTATGTTCTCCCTGACTTTCTAATTGATAATGTTATGGTAGATTTTGATTATTATGTGGTTGCTAATTTAGTATGATGAATTAATCAACACAGTTAATGATGAGTCACGACAAATGGACCTTGAAGAGAAAAAAAAATATTTGAAAGAAACGATGAAAGAAATAGAAAACTGGGAGTCTAGTTGAGTGAAGTCAGTGGCAGAGGAAACAAATGAAGTCAACATAGGTACTTCTGAAAATGTCAAAGAAACAAAATAGGGGTTAGCCAAGATGAAAGACAGAAAATCACTGCACTCTTGAGAGAATTCATATATGTATCTGCTGGGTCATACAGTGACATGTCTGGTATCGACTCGTCAATTGTTGAACACTGCTTACCTACCCTGCTTGAAGCCATACGTTTCAAACAGAAGCTTTGTAACTTGAGACAAGAGTTGTCCCTTAAGAAGGAAGTCGTAAAGCTCTTACACATGGGATTCATTAAAGTGATTGAATACCCTACCTGGCTAGCTAACAACGTACATGTACCCAAACAAATCGGCCAAGTGCAAATGTGTGTTGATTACCGAGACCTTAGTAGAGCTTCGTACAAAGATGATTTTCCCTTGCCCATTATAGACATGATCACAGACAACACCGTAGAGCATGAGTTGGTTTCTTCGTAGATTGCTTCTTGGGATACAATCAGATAAAGGGAAAACAGCTTTCACTAACCCCAGGGCACCTTTTGTTGCTTCTTGGGATACAATCAGATAAAGAGAAAACAGCTTTCACTAACCCCAGGGCACCTTTTGTTACACTGTAATGCCCTATACATTGAAGAAAGTTGAGGTTACATATTAGCGAGCCGCTAGTACCCTTTTCCATGATATGATTCACAAATAGGTAAAAGTATATGTAGATGATATAATCATCAAATCCAAGAACCATGAAGATCATTTTACGGTTCTGAGGAAGTACTTTGGGAGATTAAAGCAATATAATGTAAGACTCAACCCACAGAGGTGCGTGTGCTGGTCACAGCCGAAAGGTTACTAGGATTTTATGGTCAGCCAATGGAGTATAGAGGTCAATCTAGTTAAGATTAAAGCCATACTTGAGATGCCCCACCTAGGAGTGAGAAAAAAATTCAAGGAATCTTTGGTAGAATCCAATACATCAGCCGGTTTATATCCCAATTGACTATGATTTGTGAGCCTATGTTCACATTTCTAAAGAAAGATTTAGATATGGAGTGGAATCTTTTGTGTCAAGAAGCTGTAATACCTCACCAACCCTCTAGTCCTGAGCCTTCAAATGCCTGATAGTCCCTTATAGCTATACTTAACTGTTACCGATGCCACAGCCAGAGCCGTGTTGGCCCACATTTAAAGCATCATTAGTCGAAAGAGCCATTTACTACGTCAGCAAGAAGTTAACCCAATGAGGAAATAAATTACCCAGCTTTGGAGAAGACATATGAATCGTTAGTCTGGGTAACATAGAAGTTATAACCTTAAGTTTGCCTTGCCCTGTTAGGCTATTCGCTAGGATGAATCCCATGAAATATCTGTTTGAGAAACCATTTCTCAGACGAAGAAGTCTGTCTCATTAAATCAGAGACGAGGTGGTAGTTATATTTTGACGGAGTAGGGAACATCAAGGCATTTGGAGTATGAAAGCTATTAATATCACTAGACGGTGCTCATTGGCCCATAGACATCGAGTTGACTTTCGACTGTACTAACAACACCGCTGAATACGAAGCACATATTAGTAGTTTGGAGGTGGCTCTGAGCTTAAGAGTCTTAGAGATCACAGTATGTGGTGATTCAGCATTGGTCATATACTAGATACAAGGGATTTGGAGGATCAAAGACGATCATCTACAACCTTATCATGCCTATTTAGAAAGGATCATGGATTAGTTGAAGGATGTAAAGTTCTATTACCTACACCAGCTCAAGAACAACTTTGTCAATGCCTTAACCACACTCGCATCAATGGTGGATATACCGAAGGGATGGGAAGTAGAGCCGATTGTGATACAGAAAAAAAAAAAGATCGATCAGTTTATTGCTTCATGATTGCACCCGTAAAAGATGATGATGTAGCCGAACCATTGGTACACCGATGTCCAGAACCTTATTCGGGACGAACCATTGCCATTGGTACACCGATGTCCAGAACCTTATTCGGGACGATGAATACCCTAACAGATATTCTACAAAAGACCATGTATCTTTGAGGAGATAGGCAACATAGTTTATCATGTGGGACCGACACTTATACAATAGACACTACAATGGAGAACACCTACTATTTATGACCGAGAGAGAAGGCCTTCAAGTTATCGAAGATATACACTAAAGAGAATATGGACCACACATTAACGGCCATATGTTAGCAAAGAAAATTCTCCAACAGACATATTACAGAAGTATGATGGAACAAGACTATATCGAACATGTAAGAAGATGCCATAAATATCAAGATTATGCTAATTTGCTGCATCTCCCACCATGAGAGTTATACAACATCACATCTTCATGGCCTTTTTCACCTTGGGGGATAGATATGATATGAAATATCAGTCCTAAGGATTTTAATGGACACAAGTTTCTACCGGGGGCCATAAATTATTTTACAAAGTGGGTGGAAGCCACTTCGTACGCTATGCTCAATGCCGATAAAGTGGCCCAGTTAATTCGGGCCAACCATACTTGTCGGTATGGAGTGCCTAGGGAATTAATTTCTGATAACGGGTTGCATTTTGAATGGTAGGTCACAGATTTAGCAACAGAATATGGCATCGTTCGGCATCGCTCGTAGCCTTATTGTCTGTAGACCAATAGGGCTGTAGAAGCTGCCAATAAGGACATCAAGAACATGCTGAGCAAAATGATAAATTCCTATTGAAGTTGGCCGGACAAGCTTTCCTTTGCCCTCTAGGGCTATAGGACATCAGTAAGAACATCAACTGGGGCAACCTCATATTCATTGGTTTATTGTATGGAGGTTGTCCTCCCAGTGGAATTGAAAGTAGACTCTCTTAGTCTACTGTTGGAGAATCAAGTAACTGAGGAAGATTAGGTGTGACATCATTTTGAAAAGTTAGCATGGTAGACGAGAAATGGCAAAACAATATGTACCATATTTAGGGTTACCATAAGGGGATTGCCTGAGCGTTTAATAAGAAAATGAAAGGACATGGCTAAAAAAAGGGTGATGCCAAGGAAAGTGGTTTCGCAGTTGACGTGGAGGTGCCACAAGGAATGCAGTCCGAGTCAAATGCCAAGTGTAATGATGTGGGACATAGCAAGGGTGGAGCAAGGGTAGAGACCAAGGGCTTCCCAAACAGAGCCTGAGGGTGACAGTGCTGCGAGAGTGATGGCGCAGGGTGAGTACACGACGACAGTCACAGTCTGATGCCTAGGTCCAGAGTTAGGGTCCTATATGTTTCTCTCTAGGATTCTAGAGTGAGAAAGTGAGTGTTCTAAAAATATCCAACCATCTAAATGAATTCTCAAGACCTCTATTTATAGAGGTTGAGAAGATGATTTCATCATGAGACAAGTGGCGCTCCCTGGGAGTGACGTCACCGAGGGGTCCACAGCTGCCGGTGCTTCACGGACTGTCGAATCGCATATTCACCCAGCCTGCCTCGCACAGCGTTGCCCTGTCTGTCTGGAAAGACTGGCTCAGCGTCGGTGTGGCCAGAGAACCCCCTTGATCTAGCCTCAAATCCAAGCCCTTGCAGAGTCCCACAGGCCTAGTATCGGTGGGGAAGACCCGACACCCAACTGCCAGGCGGACTAGGCGCGATGCCCTCTGAAGACCTACTCCCGTCTCGGAGTGACCCGGAGGTCATAGTCCATAGGGGTGCCGACACAAGCCCTCAGTGTAGGAGCACTAGGCCAGTCACGCAGGCACCCTGGCGGAGATAGTGTCCCGGAGGAGTCACCTATCCCACCATGAAGGGTCCTCGTGCCGAAGCACTATGAACAGAGCCCCCCAGAATGAAGACGGTGATGGATTTATGGTAACGAGCCCATCCCATGGCGGCAATGACTTTGTCGTAACGAGTCCATCCCGCTGCGAGGGGTCCTCATGCCGGAAAACTACGAACGGAGCCCCCCGTGATTGTGACGGCGATGGCTTTGTGGTAACGAACCCATCCCGTGGCGACAATGACTTTCTGGTAACGAGTCTATCCCGCTGCGAGGGACCCTCGTGCCGGAGCACTACGAACGGAGCCCCCGTGATTCTGACGACAATGGCTTTGTGGTAACGAGCCCATCCTGTGGCGGCGATGACTTTGTGGTAACGAGTCCATCCCGCTGCGAGGCTTCCTCATGCCGGAGCACTACGAACGGATCCCTCCGAAATGCTACACACTCCGGAGAGTGGGCCTAAGCATGTTCCACGTCCATGGCAGGGGAGCATGGTGTGGTGAATAAGTGTGATGCCCGAAGGCCTGTAACATGATTGTGGCACATGGGAGCAGCGACGACTGTCATGAGACCATACCTGGTGCATGGGGCACATGTCATGGAAGTGGCGCACGAGCGCGGTGAAGTGTGTATGGTGCCTGGGGGCACGTATCATGAGAATGGCCCACGAGCCCGGCGACGAACGTCGCGGAACAATAATTGGTGCCGGGGCACATGTCATGAGAATGGTGCATGGGCGCAGCGACGAACGTCACGGAGACAATACTTGGTTCCGAGGCACATGTTTTGAAATTGGTGCGGTGACGAATGTCGCGTAGCCATATTTGGTGCCGGGGGCACGTATCATGATGATGGCGCACGGGCGCAGCGGCGAACGTTGCGAAGTAATACTTGGTGCCGGGGCACATGTTATGAAAGTGGTGTGGTGACGAACGTTGCATAGCCATACTTGGTGCCGGGAGCACGTATCATGACGATGGTGCATCGGCATGGCGATGAAGGTCGCGGAGCAATACTTGGTGCCGAGGGCACATGTCATGGAAGTGGCGCAGGGGCGCAGTGACGAACGTCGTGGAGACAATACTTGGTGCCGGGGCACATGTTATGAAAGTAGTGCGGTGACGAACGTCGCGTAGCCATACTTGGTGTCGGGGGCACGTATCATGATGATGGCGCACGGGCACGACGACGAACATCGCAGAGCAATACTTGGTGCCGAGGGCACACATCATGAGAATGAGGCATGGGCGCGGCGATGAACGTTGCAGAGACAATACTTGGTGCCAGGGGCATGGATCATGAGAATGGCACATGGGCGCGGTGACGAACGTCGCAGAGACAATACTTGGTGCCGGGGCACATGTCATGAGAATGGCACATGGGCGCGGCGACGAACGTCGCTGAGCCAGCTCACGTCGGGTGTCCCGAAGACGGTATGTGAGCTGAGTGTAACGGTCATAACAAGATAATGAATGCAACATGTTATAATGACAAAGTTGGAAGTGATGGTATGCGGTCATCGGCGACGGGCCATTCGGTGGTTGTGTGTGACTTTAGGTGATGGGCATCGTAGGAGCGGTATGTGGTCACGGACGACGGACGTCGCGAGGGTGATGGATGACTGACGTTGCGAGGGATGGACGACGGACGTCGCAAGGTTGATGCACGACGTACATCATGAGGTTGATGCACGACGGACGTCGCGAGGTTGAGGCACGACGGACGTCGTGAGGTTGAGGCACGACGGACGATGCGAGGTTGAGGCACGATGGATGTCACGAGGTTGATGCATGACGGACGTCGTGAGGTTGATGGACGAACGTCCTTAAACATCGCGGAGGTGCAAAGATTTAAGAAAACAAGTGCGAGCGGGAGGGGAGGCCATAGGCCAAGGATTGGGGGAAGGCCAAAGCCACCACCCCTGGGGAGGCTAAGGCCGACCCTTTGGTGAGGCCGAGGCCAACCCCTTGGGAAGGCTGAGGCTGACCCTAGGGGTGGCCAAGGCCAATGGCCAACTCCCGTGAAGGGAGGCCAAGGCCACTCCCCCTTTGGGTGAACTTCGGGCGCGCCGATGGAAGGTGTTTTGATGGGCAATGACAAATCCAAAAGTTACATTGCAACGAGCGTGTCGACGTGAATCGTACCCATATGACGAACAAGGTTCCAAAGTCACATATGAAGTATATGAAGCAAACAAAGCGCGTGAAAGGGACTTTGTGCGAAGAATGAACAACTGGGGGGAAGGCCAAGGCCAAGGCCAACCCCCCATGGAGGCCGAGGCCGAGGCTGAGGCCGACGCCGACCGCATGGGGTTAGCCAAGGCCTATGCCCTTGACCCCATCGCTCCTGTTGCGCCATCATTTGATGTTTTTAGTGAAAAGGTGCTCGGGTGATCGTGATACGACGAACGTGGTACCGTGAGTCACGCTCACGTGAAATAATTGGTGACTAAGGCGTACAAAGCAAGAAACGTACGTGACATGAGCGTGCGCACTTTGACCGGTTCAATGTGCAAAGCGGGACCCCTAGTGGGACCTTTGGGTGCGACCAGAATAGGTTGGGAACAAAGGGTATCTGGTTTTTAAGGAAATACCAGACAAATTTGGAAGCCTCGAAGAAAGTTTAAACCCAATTGGTCAAGTCCCTATATGATCAAACAAATCATGACCGGAGGTGCATCTTTATTAGTCAATGTAAATGGAATCGAGTTGTTAGAGTTAGTTAACCTAGACATACTAAATGAATATAGATGAGTGAAAACAGTAAATGATCAACGGATGACCTAATCCTCCTTTAAGAACACTATCCAGTACACACATGTTAATATAACATATCAGATAGAGGTGCGTAGGCAGCCTGTAAAGATGCATCTGGTACAGTCAAATTATAATGAAAAGTATCTTATTCCACTGGCTGTGACATTGACTACATTCTTGAGAAAAATAAAAAAAGCCCGCAAGGACGAAAACCATGAAAAGCACGACTGTCTTCATCCAATGTAAGAGTAAGCTACCATTAATTTCCTTTCTTATTTGAGGAAAGATGACTGTCTTCATCCAAAAATATGATCAACCAGAACTTCTGCATATCCCTTTTATAAGTTAGCCTCTGAGATATTGGAATCACATCCTCTAGATCCCTACTTCAGATACTGAGCATCGTTCGATCCACCCAATCTTTGTGTTCTTTGCATGCCTTCGATCAAAACGATCCTCAACATAAGCATCTACGCCATCTTCATGTTCTGGAGCAGTTTTGATAGCTATGGCCTCTTTTTTTGTTTCTTCTTAATCAAGAAGGAATGGATTTTTTGAGGTTTATTAATGTGTAGAGACTGTATCGAATTCCTATCTATATTAAACTTGTCTTCAAACATCTAAGAACTGATCCAAGACCGCCAGGACCCGAACTTCTTCCTCTACTTGGGGACGACAGAAACTCTAAGCAATACTCTGGGATGATCTACAGAAGTCCAGCAACTCAGGCCCCTAAACCAATTGCAATGCGAGCTTCCTTTTAGCCAGCTCCTGAAATTTGATTCGCAAGCGCTCAAAAATCCTAATTCAACTCTCTCCCCAACCTGTTCTCCAAATCCAGTACCTTCTCCCGAACGAGAGGCAAAAGTCAACATATGTAATCTTCAGAAAAAAAGTGTAGCAACTGATTTGATACCATTGACAAACCTTTCACCCCCTATGAAGTGATCCAAGTAAAGAGAATAACCCTACTCCTGGAAATAGTCTTAATCACTAAAGGGCTAAGGTCTCTCACCAGAATAGAAAAGTAATTGCAAAAGTTTGAACCTATTTATTCATAACTGAACTGCCTTAAAATCTGACAAGCAAAGTAAAATGATCAAGAGTGCAGTCCCAGAAGACGGACACGATGATATGCAGTAGTCCTCAGAGTAGGTCTGTGGGGCTCCCACCAACCACAATACCAATGGATATCTTTTGATTCTGACGCACAGAAGAAGTGAGTCCAATCATCTGTGCCCAAACGACCCCTAAAGAGCAAAGGCCAAGCACGGAAAGAACAATACCTCGCCTCAGCAAGTTTAGCTATCAGTTGCATGTCATCTAGAAGCTACATGTACAGAAGTAAGTGGCTACCCCTTAAATGTAGCACTTGGATCCCTATGCACCTCGGTGATGGCATTTATGGTTTCAGCTACCACTATCAAAATCAGAGTTTTCCCTTTCGAAGGCACTTGGAGTAGCAATGCAACCAATCTCACATCATCAACCCCTGGGCCCATAATGATAAGGTATTTGGCCACCAGGCACAACCCCAGAGCCGCCATCTGACAAAATGTATATCGCAAACCACGACTATCTGGTTTGGTAAAAAAATTCTATTATAGGAGAAAGCAGAATATGATCACCTCGAATAAAAGACCTAGCCCGCTCTTTGTTAACTTCCAGCAAATCGATGAGGGACCAAACATAGCCATCTTAAATAATTGGAACAATAAAGGGTAATTGGCTGGGATATCCACCAAAAGTCGATAATTCTTCATGAGTCTGGCAAAGCTCGTCGAAATCAAATTAGAAGTCATGTTCCTTGGAATCTCAGAATTTGCATGTAGCCCAGAGAATATCTTCATGAACAACCACCATTTTCAAACTCATGCCTGGCTTCAGACATAAATGCCCATCGAGATGAATAAGCTTAACCATGTTTGAGGAATCATCAAAAGCCTGGAATTGGAGTTCGAAGACCATATGATTATTTGAAGAAGCCACTAGGAGCTCTTCTGGGAGAATAAGAATCGAATGACTCCTTTTGAAAAGGAGTCCTAAATATATAAGGAGGGAGCCCTAAACTCTATTGACATAGGACTCAAAAATTGAAAATCGGACAAGATGGCTTTCGACAAGCCAACCAGTTTTTCTTTTTGTTTTGAAGATTTGAGAAGTTAATGTCACTGACCAACCATCTAGTTTTAGCACGAAATAGATTTTTCTTCTAATCAACCGCCTGGTTTTACTAGAAAAATGGACTTTTCTTCTGATCAACCATCTGATTTTACCAGAAAATGGGCTTTTCTACTGATCAACCATCAAGTTTTATCATAAAATTGGGCTTTATTTCTGATCAATCGTCTTGTTTTATCGTAAAATTGGACTTTACTTCTGATCAATCGTCCGGTGTTACCCAAAAATTTGATTTTGCTTCTGATCAACCTGCCTGTTTTAGGCTCGAGACCAGAAAATTTTCATAATCATCACTGACTAACCGGCCGGTAGTCAGTGCTTGTGAAATTTTTGTAGTTAGCCTTCTTAAGGGCCAAACTCTGCACATGTTTTGCAACTCAATCCAATTCAACCCATTTTTCTGCTAAACCTTTATTTTCTGTGCAATTGTGTGAGCATGCATCAAAATAAAACATTTACATGAACATTCACTAATCAAGATGTGCTACTAAATAAGGGATTGTTCAATACAAGAAAGTTTGGTGAGTTCCTAATGAATTATAAGTCCTACTATAAGCTAATCAAGCAAACATAAACTCTTCCATGACTTCTTGGGGCTAGGCTCCTCCTCATCACCGAATCCCAAAGACACGTCATGGCGGTGGCCCTCATAGTCCTCGTCTCGGGGTCAGGGGATGACTTCGCTACCACGGGCTCAGTCGATCTACTAGGATTCCCTTATTTTTTAAGAAATACTGCTGCAATTTTAGAAGACCGACGTCTTAATTTCTTCGATGGAGGGGCTGGAGCTTTTACCTTGCTCTCTCTAGCAGTCTTCTCTCTTCAGCAGCGCAGACTCTAGTTTGGGAACTGACATCAAGCCAACCTGAATAGTCACTCTTCTCTTCCTCCTACCTCCCATATGAGGTATTAGAGTTCCTCTTGAAGGGGTCTGAGTGGCAGCAGCAGGGGCAGCAGGCTCCATAGAACTATGTCTTGCACTCGATTCACCTCCCGAAGGTGGCCTCAAGAGAGTGGGTGTAGGCACCTCTATTATCTCTGCAAATGGCCCGTACATACTGCGTATCATTTGGTAGGCATCCTTCAATATCGAGTTTGGGACTTACCAAAAAGGGAAATTTGTAGGGTTAAACCTGAGCATAAAAGGCAAATTATCGTAAAGTCAAAATTTGAGTTTACCATCTTGACTTGAGCAAGTTCTTTGAGCCCAAACACCTCGTTATCCTTCTTTTTGCGGGGTGGGGGCGGGAGGGGTGGTCAGCTCTGTCTCCTCTCCCTTACCCCTCAAAAATACAGGTACTATCCAAGGAGGAATATAAGTCCCTTTACAGACTCTTCCTTCTTCTTAACCTTGCCTTTCTGGTCCCGAATTGCCCTAGCCCACTTGATGCTCCTCAGTCATTCCATAGTCAATGTAAGGGAAAAATCCTCTCTCCATGAATGCCTCGTTGGTACATGGATCATTTGGCCACCTGAAGGACGATATAGCAATCCTCCTAGTTAGGCTCTGCCTCAGCCCCTATCCAGAATCCATGTATG
Source organism: Escallonia herrerae (assembly GCA_033070095.1). Classification (NCBI taxonomy): domain Eukaryota; kingdom Viridiplantae; phylum Streptophyta; class Magnoliopsida; order Escalloniales; family Escalloniaceae; genus Escallonia; species Escallonia herrerae. The sequence continues at coordinate 15,356 of JAVXUP010000988.1, read as the reverse complement.
GTACATGTTGATTGGAAGGGCCCCCACCCCCCGAATGCGAGCCTCAACATCCATATGATGTTGGAAGAGCACCTGCTTTACCAGGTAAAACTCCTTTTGAAAGTACTCTGCCAGCAGCACCTGGCACCTGAGTGCCAACTTATCCAGATAAGACTCTACCTCCCCCACGTAGATAGGGACGCTTGAAAGGAAAAAGAACGGATTCCAAATACTCATGAACATGCCTTAATGGAAATTGAAAGAGTAAAATAAGTGAATAAATCGTCAAGCGCTGAGTCAACCCACTGAAGCTTTCCCAATAGGCTCCTACCGTGGCCCCCACCACTCTTCCAGAAAGTTCCACCGCCACATCCTCGGCTCAGTTTCATCAGTGTGCCCCTCCTCTAATCGCTGGGCACGCTACCCCAAAACCTCAAAGTACCAAATCCATGAGTGTCTAAAGGCAATGATCAAAGAGGGATTCAGAGTTAAGACATACATCCTAGATGTCTTAATATCCCATTAAGCTCGAGGACTACCTTCTAGACGCTGAAAGAATGATGTAGATAAGCCCTGGCAAAGTATTCTAGTCATACTCCCCTATCTTTTCAATCTCCTATAGAGTTCGCACACACCAAAGTTGCACTGAGTCATCCCCATTATTGAATAACATCTCCCCCAAGACTTAACGAAGGGTACTGAGACAAATAGAACCACCCTTTTTGTAAGATGGATCTAGGCAAAGTAACCGGACCACGAGATCGCGATCATTATGGAGAGCATAGGTCCATAGAATGGGCCTCCTTCAAATACGAATACCCGTGATATTCGTGAAGTCTTATGGGGTAAGCGTGGCCTCCTCAAATGGTAAAAGTGTTGATAAAAATCCACCAATGCTCTGCCAAGCACAAAAGATGCTTTTTACTTGGGGTAAAAGCACGTAACCCTTCAGAAAGAGATCGAAGTCGGTCTTGTCTATCCTATTATCCATCGAAGATAGTACCTTCCTCCACCATTCCTATACCGAGTTAGGCGAACCTCTACAACTGATGTTCATGGGTAGAGGCTGCACAAAAGAAAGAAAAGGGAGAAAACTTTAAAGAACTGTTCGGTTTGTGTCTGGAGTGCATGATGATAAGATAGAAAACCTTTGCCACCCTACTTTGCATGGAGATGGCTAAGGTGTGAAAAAAGTGTGAAAGATTGTGTGGATTGAAGGGTAATGGGTCAAAAAACATACCTTGTCTGCAAAAAAGTGGTGGCTAAGTTGTTCTTCTTGATCCGGAGTAAGAAAAGAGTAATCATCCATCTGGGTTTTTGGCCAGAATCGTGAAACCTATCGGATTTGAGGCCCACCTTCTTGCCCTCTTCTAGTGCGCAAGAATTCGATGGCAATCTCAGAAATTGGAGAAGTATAGAAGGGGATTTTAAGATTTTATAGAGAAGAAATGTAATTAGGGTAGAATTTAAGAGATAAAAGTCCTCCTCGGCGAAGAATATGATAAAGAGATAGAGGGGGGAGGGAGAGAGAGAGAGAGAGAGAGAGAGAGAGTATGAATGAAGTGTGTTTGAAATGTGTGAAAAAAGTCCTAAATAACATGCCCAAATCCGATGGATAAACCAGGTGGTTCTTCGTTTAATTTTGTCAAACCTACTGACTAATGGGCCTGTTTTTGACACTTCAATTTGTCAAAATTCAAACATGCTGACTAACCGGACGAATTTTTACATGATATTTTGACTATTCGTCTCTTCTGACTAACCATCCAGTTTTTAACCTAAAAAAAAAGAAAAAAAAAACTTATGCTTGTTAGCATGCCCTTGTATGCTTGTGTGAACGTGTTCCTCGTGTGCTTGCAATTCAATATTTTTGTGCTTGCTTGCTTGCCTGTGCATGTCTGTTATCCCATCTTCGTATTTGTTTTCGCTCCAGTTACTTGAATTTGTTTCTCAGTTTAATGATTTTTGTACGACATAAGGCCAGTACGAGATTCCCGTGTTTGATTGCCAGGAGCAACACTTTCCTTGCATCAAGTAAATTTATTTGTTCAACATTCAATGACCAACTATCTTCAGACATTGTTGACTCCAGTTTTGAATGATATTTTCAAAATATTCTTACATCTTAGGAACCAACCGCTTTAACACATTATTGGCTCCGAAACTTATTCGTAAACCTTCATTGTGTCTACACGACCCATCATCGTTACTGTTGGCTTCGATTTCTAGATATGCTTTTCTCCTCATTTTTCCTAAGCGGCTAATCATTATTGTTGTTGGCTCTAGGTTCTAGGAATATGTCCTTATGACTAAGCAACTAATCGTCGTTACTGTTGGCTTCGGCTCTCAGGCAGTAAGTTTTCTATATTCCTAGATGACCAGCAGTCATTACTGTTGGCTCTGGCTTATAGGGTTGGCTCTGGCTTATAGGGTTATGTCCTTATGACTTACTGACTAACCATTGTTATTGTTGGTTCTGGATCTTAGTCATAAGCATTCAGTATGTCTAGGTGACAAATTGTTGTTATTGTTGGTTCTGGCTTCTAGATACGCTTTTCCCGTCATTCGCCTAAGCAACCCATTGTCGTTATCATTCGCTTCAGCTAACAGCTTCTAGATACACCTTTCCCCTCATTCACCTCAGTGACCAATCATCGTCACTATTGACTCTAGCTTCTAGGGATATGTCCTTATGGGTAAGCGACCAACCGTCATCACTGTTGGCTCCGGCTCTTAGTTATAAGCTTTTCATACATCTAGACAACAAATCGTTGTTACAATTGGTCAGTTCACTCACCTAGTGAGTGAACTGACCAATTGTTCTATGCATATAGCTGAGTTGCTACTGTTGGCTCCGGACTTGGTTTACATGCACTATCAGCATGAAAGAAAAATCAATTAAAACCTAGAGTCTAGTCATACGGTGGGAGAAAAACTCATATGTTGCTTCAAATAAAATTTAGCATTGCATATCATCTTGAGGGAAAAGATGCGTGGAACCGTGGAAGGGGCGCAGACTTAATTACAAATATAGCCTACCCTATCTACTTCATGTGAAGTATCAACCATGATTTTAGAAGAATAATGAAATGCTAAAAAAATTTAAGAAAAAAAAAAAGAAAGGCACCTAAAAATCTTGTTAACAATACAACACCAGGAAGAAAACAGCTTGATATCATATATGTTTTGTGCAAAATTACTCTACACTAGCAAAACTATGCCCAATTACTGCAACAATTGCTTTAGAAAGTTTGTATGAGTATTCCCGAATCAAGGTCTAACTCACAAGTAATTTTTTTTAAAGGAAAATTTTTAGTTGCTACATGCGTTGTAAGAAGGTAGCTACAATACTACGTATTACGACAACTAATGGTCGTTAAATATCTTTAGTAATTTTTCTTCAGTGACGTTAAAAATGTGCCGTTCAGAATTGTTGCAGAAAGCGTTAGAAGAATTGTCACTAACTATATTTAGCAACTGCTAATTATCATTCTATGAGAGACTATAGCTATCTTTTTACAACAACAAAGGTAATAGCAAAAGATTATCCTTTTTTAAATGACAGTGAAACAAACTATGCAAGTTGTACAATGAACCAAACTAACCTACTAGCTGGGCATTTAATAACAGGTAATTGATGCTACAATAAAGCCTGGATGGCCGAGAAAACAAACCTAAATCACCAACTTATAAAAGAAGTTTCAAAGGTATAATGTTCAAAATGTAGCAGGTAAAAAATGATAACTTAATCCTTAAGCATGCGTAACTGCCCAAATTGTAACTCCGCCCTTTAAGGAAAGAGTTTGACCTTTTTGACAGATCCTAGGATCATTAAGTGCAAAATTACCTAGCAATATCACATCTTCACATTACTTGTCCAATAAGTAATTTTTTAATTGTGTTTAATGTCGGAGGAAACGAACTTTATAACCATTCCAAACGCTATCCTAATGTTTGCGAAAAAGACAATAGACGACTCCTTTTTCAGGGACATGGGACCAGAGTACTTCTCAAACAAACGAACAAATGATTACAGGTAAAGTCAACAGGAAAAATACATCACATTGTAATTCTTCAATGAGGGTTTCTAGGTAATGCCAAAGTGACTGCCAAACTGAAGTTGCCCACTGAAGACAAGCCCCCGTGCAACATGTAGCATCTTAATGGATCCCTGTTTACTACAGTTTTTTCCTACTGATAGCACTTACCAGCTCTTAAAAAACTTTCGGCTATTTTGTGTAGCTGAAAATGGATGGGTTCACCCTTCTGCCTCCAACATATCACAATAATAAAATGCAAAAGCTACACGATAAGCCTCTTGAGGATCATCACAGTTTCGAGGATGGAGGAGAAAGGTCGTGTGTGTGAATTGATGACAAATCTTTAAAGCCTAGGAGTGGCGCAAAGCCGCAGACTGAAGTTTTCTTCAGTTTAATATTTGTTACGCTTAGGTTTTGTATACTGATGATAAACCTTCAAGCCTAGTAGTGGCACAAGGCCGTTACCAAAGTTTTCGTCAGCATAATATTTGCTCTCTTTGAGTACATCGTACACTGAACTCTTTCGAGCATACTAGTCCGAAACATATTGCAGAAATGTATTTTACAGATATAGTTGAAAACTTCACAAGGCCATGGCAACAAAATTAGGCATTCTTGCGTATAAACATTCAATTGATAGCTTTGTTGCAACGATACTAGACAGATAAACAATATCAGTGCCTGCAAAAGAGACTTTGTTCTATAATTCACATGATTTTGCATAACTCATTATTGTATGAAGCCCTCGTCCCGATATCACCACACAGGTAACTTTGTCATGATCTACATTATGGAAACTTGTCTCTCACTTAAGGAGATACCGACAAGACAAGCTTGTCTACTCTTTGCATACCAAAATTTCTTAGAGGATGTCTCTTATAAAAGGAGACAGGTGACTATATTCGAGAATGATGTTGATACTCTACATTCGTACTTTTTCATAATATTGAGACCCTTAACGATATGTTTGTGCTTTCAATGACATTTACATATAAGTTAGTTTGTAGAGACAAAAGTTGCAGTGTCCTTAAGATTCTAAAGCTTTTATCAACAATGATTTTGTTTCCATTAAGGAAATTACGACATGTCGGCCTAGGTGAGGTTGATACAGCTAAAGATACTGAGCATGCCATGTTATTAGTTAGTGAGGAATTGGCCTAAGAACAAGTCCCAACTTGAGGTCGATTCGACCCAACACAAGTAGGCGAGTTGGTGACTGTCAAATTACATCGTCAAATCAAAGACAACAGTGGCTAAATGACACCTGACAAGTTTTGAGCAGGGAAAAGAAGCATGACTCCTTCAGATAGGGCCTAAACTCCTTATTATGCTACATGTTATTAGGAAAGGAGTTATGAAAAACGCGTCAAGGGCTAGATAGATACTTAGTTAAGCAGGTAAAACATAGTCCTATCCAGTTCCAACATGTGGCAAGATAGAACCACTCAAGGGAGCTTCGTGTGAGCATGATGGTAAAACAGGCACACTTGGATACATGGAAGCTCCAGATTAGATCATCTTGGAAGCTTGGCGTAAACTTAGCAACAAAGTAAGCATGCCTAAAGAGCGTGACTACTGCCAATTGGATCGTCTAGAGACCAAATGATTACAACTCAACTATAAAAGCCATGAGTGCTGTCTTAAGTAATCCATTGCAGTACCACAAGAGAAACCATCACATAGTTCACATGCACCTTCTTTATCTTAAGTAAACAGGTTTATCTTAAGTTAGGAAAAACAATCAAACCAAATGTCTGTCTTATGCAGAGAGTATCCAAAGTCTATTCTATGTTTGAACGAGGTGCTTTGTACTCTCATAATGTTATCATTTCTACAAATTCGAAGGCAAACTGCCTTTGATCATTACATTAGTTATGCTTGGTTTGATTAGGAGTAGGAGTAGATAAGGTAGGAGTAGCGGTAACATAAATAGCACTAAAAAGTCTTGAAAAAGCATTAGGCTAAAAGAACTCTGAGGATATTATGAAATTCTCATTGACCATTTGAAAAAAAAAAGTCAAATCAGACGCTTTCCCCCTAAACACAAATACGCGTACATATTTAGAAATTGCGTTTCACACATGACCCCGTCAGACATGGCATGCCCGTGCATCTCACAAACTCTCATGCATCACAAGCTGCACGCATGTCAGAGTGTTTCAAACACAAATATAGTTGTAACTAACTGGTTTTTAATCGACTTTACAAAGTTAAGGTGAATATTTGCTTCCTTATTGACTTAACACTATTATCGACTCGGATTCATAAAGAACTTCAACTCATCTCGAGGCTTTCTATCGCATCAGAGCAATTAATTTAACTGCAATTAATAAATTGCATATGTTATCTATACTTGTTGAATATATATTATCTGCACCTTACTCCTTATGTTAAAAGTATGTTGAGCTTGCAATAAATATCGTCTAGTACCATTTTGAGCTACATTTTAGGTAACACACTCCTTGGTTTTTATCCTAATTCTAATAGCGTATTTTCCCCTAATTTTGTTTTTAAAATGCAACATATAATTCTAAATAAAAATGCATATGAATGTTATATTAAATAAGCATCAATAAAAATAAAATATCTACTAAAAATTGTTTATGACCATAATAGTTGCTTAAAATGTATAAGCTATAAATTGTTCCACCAGTCATTAAATCGACATCATCGTATTCAATCTAATCCACGGACTTCAATAATATCAAAGATTTTTTCTAGTATACTTTAGATGTGATTTTATTCTAGTTCAAGTTATTAAAGTGGTCCCAAGAAAATTTAACGGGTTTTGTCAAGAAACTAGGAGCAAAACTTACATGGTACTGTTAGATTATTTCGTTCATCTTGACTCCATAATCCAGAGCTTTAGAATCTTACAATAGCATAAACATGAGAACAATAGGGTTTTGAACTCACTGGAATCGAAGGTATCCATAGATTACTAAGAGCTTTATTCCGATAAAAAAATGCAAATATGAGGAAGCGAACGTGTCCCCTTTAGTATTATTCTTTACCACTCTTCTCTATTCTTGATGATGGAATATAGTTGTGTATTTTTTTATTAGTCTAAGAGGCAATAGTGTAGCCAAAAATATGATGTCCTAGCCTCTAAGAATTAGTGTATTGGATGATAAAAACCTTAGCTATTGTCAAGTCTCAACCGTCCATCAAAGTTAAAAGATTAGGGTCTATAAGCCTCTTATACACCATAAATAATTACTGTATTGGATGATAAAATTAAATAGGCCCATAAAGTTATTTAGCTAATTTAATTAGTTAATGTCCAAGTCAAATAAATATTCAATATTAGTATGACCCGTTAGACCACCTAATTGGATTGGACCGATCTAATCCAACATTCTCCCACTTGAACAAGGGTTATATTTAGGTTAACATCATTAGTTTTGACATAATGAATTCGAACAAACATCCCGTAAGTTAGGCAAAATATACTAAAATCGAATCAAAGATAGTATCTGTGTCTCTTAATGTCACAAAACCATTTTATGGTTTCAATCTCAGAACTTTTGCGAAATATGACAATCAACAGCTTAATCGACATGAACTGTAGCTTTCCATAACAAAATAACAATATAAAGAAGTTTATATGATCCTTACATGAGTGTTTGTTTCAAAATACTTCCAATGTGCACTTTAACGAGAAGTAACAAACCATAACCATAATATCCAAAATCCAAAACATAAGGTGATCATGTAAATAAATGTCTTAAAAATCCCATCATGTAAAAAGGAAAGACTATCAACCAAACCCATGCTAGTAACATGTTCTCAAAAAGATATTGGGTGGTAAGACTTTCGTCAAGGATTCCACTAACATAGCGGTCGTACTGATATGCTGAATAGACACTATTTGATTCTGATTTTTGTCCTCACAAAAAAGTACTTAATCAATAATCTCAAAGGTATACACCCTGCATAATCGGAATCAAAATAACCAATAACCTTAAGGTTATCTGACTTCTTTTTGGTAAGCATGAAATCCTTAGTACCCTGTAAGTACCACGTGAGTTACTTGGCTGCTTTGCAATGACCTATTCCTGGGTTTATTTTGTAACATCCAAGCATGCCAACAACATATGCTATATCTGAGTACAGACTTGAGCATACATGCGACTCTTTACTGCTGAGGCATAGGGAATACGCTCAATTTCGTCTTGCTCCAGTTGGTTCCTAGGACATTGTAGCAAAACTGAATTTGTCACCCTTAGCAACAGGGGCAACAGTGGTAGCACAATTATTCATGTAAAACCTTTTGAGAACCTTATCAATATAGGCTCTTTAGGACAATCCCAATATTGCACGAGACCTATCTCAATGAATCTCAATACCTATAACGTAAGAAGCCTCTCCAAGATCTTTCATATCAAAACCCTTAGAAAGAGAATTTTTGGAGTCACAATATATGCATATCACTACCAACAAGTAAGATATTAGCTACATACAAAACTAGAATGACAAATTTACTAATCACATCATGGAATTTAAGATAACATTGTCTAGAGGCTTGCTTTAATCCATATATGGATTTCTTCAATTCACATTTCATGTGTTCCTTTCCTTTAGCCATTAACCCTTCTGATTGCGTCATATAGACATTTTCATGCAAGTCACCAATAAGAAACAATGTCTTTACATCCATTTGATGTAACTCTAAATCATAATGAGCTACTAAAGCCATGACTATTCGAAAGGAATCCTTTTTCAACACAGGGGAAAATGTTTCATTATATTGTATTCATTCCCCTAGAGTGAAACCTATAGCACGAGTCTAGCCTTCTACATTTTGACATTATTTTTAGGATCTAGCTTAATTTTGTAGACCCATTTGCAGCTATAGCTTTGGCCTTAGCAGGCAAGTCAATAAGGTCCCAAACTTCATTTATTTGTATTGACTCTAACTCATCTTTCATGACTTCAAGCCATTGAATTGCATGATCGCTCATAATAGCTTCTTTAAAGGATATAGGATTATTTTTATACCTAGATTAAAGTCAGCCTCATCTAGGTATACAATATAGTCATCAGAGATGAATGTCTGTCTCTCTCTTCCTGACCATCGAAGAGGTTGTTTGCTAGCAAGATCAATGAAGGGAGGCATCATTAGGTACTACCTCAGGTGCATCCTTATCCTCTATATGAGGTAATGAGGCATTAACCTTTTTGATAACAGGAATACAAACATGATCCTGAATTTTCTCAAGGTTTAATATTCTTGTTGTACTACTCCCACAATACTCAGCATCTTAAAAAATTATTGCATGCGTAGTTTCAACAATGCCAGTGGTATGTGATGGACAATAAAATCTAAAACCCTTAGACATTTTAGAGTATAAATGACAACTCATGGTCTTGTGATCGAATTTTTTCGTATGTGGATTGAAAACCTTTGTGTCAGCCAAACAGCCCCAGACATGAAAATGTCCTAGACTGGGTTTCATCTATGTCCATAATTCAAAAGGTGCTTTAGGCACAGATTTACTGGTGTTAAAAATATGCACAGCTATTTTAAATGTTTTAACTCACAAAAATTCTGGTAGAGTGCTTTGGTATATCATACTTTGTACCATATTCATGAGGGTACGATTTCGCCTTTCAATGACACCATTATGCTGGGGCGTTCCCTGCATTGTATACTGAGCAATGATGCCACATTCTTCCAAAAACAAGGCAAAAGGACTACGGTTACGACCCGTTTCAGAGAATTTTCCATTATATTCTCCTCCTCTGTTAGATCTTATAACTTTTATCTTTAGGTTGAGTTAATTTTCAACTTCGGCTTTGTAAGTCTTAAACATGATAAGTGACGGATTTTTCATAAATGAGGTAAACATATCCACAACGAGAATAGTCATAAATGAAAGTGATAAAGTATCTATGACCACCAAAACCCAGTGTAGGGAAAGGTCTACAAATGTCAGCATGGATAACTTTTAAAAGCCCCGTACTTTGAGTGGCACCACTTTTATTGCCTTTTATAAATTTTCCTCTAATACATTCAATACATGCATCAAAATTTGAGAAATCTGAAGAATGAAGAATTTCATCCTTAATGAGACATTCCATTCTACCTCGTGATATGTGACCTAGACGTTCATGTCACAATTTAGCGGAATTTTCATTATTTCGTTTTCTCTTACCACAAGTTTTAGCAATTACATCATTCACGTTCATAGTTCTCAACGTTCATAGTTCTCAACGATTCAGTAAAAGAAGCATCCAAACGTAATTTGTAAAGGTTTTTACATCAAACCAGAACCAATAGCTCTAGAGTAAAGGAAAAGAGAGAACCTTAATTCTTAAACTTAATCGAATATCCATAAGCGTTAAGTTTAGAAACATAAATAAGGTTTCTAGTCATACTGAGAATATAAACAGTATCAACTAAATCCAAATTGATTTCAGTCTCTAAAGTAAATAGAGAGTTCCTACAGCTTCAACTTGCGCTTTCTCTCCATTTTCTACTAGCACATTATGGTTTTCTTTGTTTTTTTTCTTTACGGAAAGGAATCCCGAAAATGAATTAGTTATGTGCATAGTTCCACTTGTGTTAATCCACCATGTAGTTAAAGGAGCATTGATTGTATAAAACTCATAATAAACGAATAGATAAATTACCTTTCTTTTTCAACTACTCTTTGAATTTCTGACATTCTTTTCTCATCGTTCTTTTAACTCTACAAAAGTTACACTCGGGACCAGAAGGACCATTGGTACCAGAAGCACTTGCCTTATCAGACATAGTTATAGGAGTACTCTTAATCTCTTGCACGTGACCTATGCCATATTTCTTTCCTTTTTCTTTAGATGGACCAGTTATGGCAATGTGAGCACCATCAGGTTGTAAGGACTTTAGTCTCTCTTCTTCTTGGACACATGAAAATCAACTCGCTCATCTCTCACTTCTCTTTCTGCGTATTGTAGTTAATCTTAAAAGGACCAAACTGCACAGGAAGGGAAGTCATAATAAAGTCAATGAGAAGACCATTAGAGATTTCCACATCCAAGCCTTTTAGTTGAGAAGCCATATCATTCATCCTTAAAATATGCTCGCGAAGACCACTGGATCCATTTTACTTGAGCATAACCATTTTTGCGATAGGAGTACTAGCATGTAACTTGGAAGAGTCCTGAAATTGCACATGAGCAAGATACATCTTAGCATTTTTTGAGTGAAGGATAGCTTTGCGAATTGTAGTCGTAATGGAGACCTTCATAATCATTAGGGATATGCGCCTTTTGCTCAGTAGAGCTTTCAGCCGTAAGGGTAGCAGGAACGTCAACCCGTAAAGCTTAATCCCAGATCCATAACAACAAGAATTATGTTAATCCACTATTTTCATTTTCTAAAATTGGTTCTGCAGAATGATTCAATCGAGAAAAGATAGACACTAATTGCAGCAAGAGTATATGCTAAATAATAACAACAATCATGCAAGTTAGTACCAAAAATCCACATGATGAAAATAACTAGTTCATCATTTAAAATAATAAAATAAATTAAAGGATAAACAATTTTTCTTTTTGGTAGAAAAGGTAAATACACAAAACCTTTTCTAAAAAAAAATTTAACGTCACTTATAACCTTTTGTTGGACGGGTTATTAACATATGTGTTTTTCCTCCCTTAGTAATTTGGAAACCAGTACAAGCAACATGAGCACGAATTATATCACCTTTGGGCAGAAAATAATTTGATCCAGGCAACTTATTCTTTCCTTTCTTTCCGCTTAAAAAATTCCAAACATAACCTTCTGTTGGGCCGGTTAATGTTTTTAATTAATTAGCGTAACGTCATGCGATTTTATTATTATCTTAACTTATTAAGGACACTAAACTTTTATTGGGCCACTTAATGCCAAAATAAGTAAGAAACACTAATTATTTTTGAGTTCATTATAGTAATCTAAACATACCAAATGAAGCATAAGATTTTAGCATGATCTCGTAATGTTGTACTAACTCTTGAAATTATAATAATATTGACAATTTATATTCATTAGTTTCACGACAACCAATTCAATAGGGGTATGCTAGTGGCTTTGCTAATTTTAGTTTGCAAGGCCCAATGAAAAGACACAAGCCCTTCTAAAAACCTTTATTTCTAAAGTGGCCAAAACAAGCCGAAATTAGCACCTACAAGGCCCTTCTTTTTAAGTAGCCGAACAGTCCACTTCGTAGGCCAAACGGGCCCAATTTCCTGGCCACCAGTTTATGGCCAGAACAGGCCTAATTAATGGCCGAACAGGCCCAACTCTCTGGCCGATTAACAGGCCTAACCACAGTCCTAATTTCTGCCCATTCGGCCCAATTGTGCTAGGCCAGGCCACCAACAGCCACATGGCCCTTTTGCTGGGCCAATTTGCGAGGTCATTAATAGGCCACACAACAGGCCACATGGCCTTTTTGATAGGCCAACCCAACAGGCCACACGGCCAACCACAAACACTTCGGCCCAAATTTTTTGGCCAATCTTCTAGGCCAGACAGCCAACCAACAGTCCACATGGCCCTATTTTTTTTCCCACGTTAGCATTCAAATGTAAAATTAAAAAAAAAAAAACTAAAGGAGAAGTTGTATGTTCATGCAATTGATTAAAGTGGCCCTAATATGAGACCCCTTAATCAAGAGCTTTAGAATCTTACAATAGCATAAACATAACGACAATAGGGTTTTAAACTCACCGGAATCGAATGAAGTCATATATTATCACGAGCTTTATTTCGGTGATGAAAGAATTCGAAAATGCAGAAGCAAACGTGTCCCATTTGGTATCGATCTCCACTACTCTTCTCTATTTTTTATGATGGAATGAATGGAGTTGTGTAATATTCTATTAGTCTAGGAGGTAAAAGAGTAGCCAAAAATTATGACACCAAAGAGATATTTATATTGAGATAGTAGCGGGATCAACCCTAAGCTTGCAAAATCTCAATCGTCCATCAAAGTTAAGAGATTAGGATTTATAAGCCTCTTATACACCATAAATAATTAGTGTATTTGATGATAAAATTAAATAGGCTCATTAAGTTATTTAGCCAATTTAGTTAATTAATGTCCAAGTCAAATAAATAGTTAACATTAGTATGACCCGTTAGGCCACCTAATTGGATTAGACCGATCAAATCCAATAGGTACTTGAACCAAGTCTAACATTTGAAACATTGATGTACGGCAAGTGGGGCTTAGATGTTTTATGTGGCACCGTATTGGCTTGAGGTGGGGCGGGGGGTCGAGGGCGCTAGTGTCATGGGTTTGCTAACAGAGCATGGTGGTGTCGAGTTGCTTAAGGCGATGTGGGCCGGCAAACGAATAAGTGGCGGCGGACCACTGTGCATATTGTCGACCACGGTGCTGGCCGGCAAACAGAGGAGTGGCATCAAGCTACTTGAGGTGGGGTGGGTTGCTATGCGGTGTGGCGATGGACAGAGAAGTGTCGTCGGGGCTGCTTGAGGTGGGTCTGGTTGGGAAGTGGCATGGTGTGCGGTAATGGGAAAAGAAAAAAGAAGACAGGGTTTTGGAAAAACACCTCTTTACCGATGAATAAATTAGGTTGCTAATATTTTGTCATTAAAGAGTATAATTTAATATATAAACAAGTTGTATATCAAAAATTGTTGAAAAAACTTGAATTTTTTAAAAAACTATCGAAAAAATTTTTGGTCGACGAAAATTTCAATCTCAAAAAGTACATCGGTTGGTAAGAAGAAAAAAGTTTTATAAGAAAATTTGTGTTATTTATCAACTTTCTTATAAAATGGTTACCTTTTCCCGACTGAAGACATTCGGTCAATAAAGTCCGCTGTCAAAGGCATTTCCCCATACAGATTTTCTCGTGTTAGAAAAAAAATCCATTAATAAAGTCATGTTTTATTGCAGTGATTTCCAACCTTAAATGTGCTTTCTCAAGTATACCCAAGTGCTAACAAGCGTCTTGGACATTTAAAATTGCTTTGACTTGTTTTCCCGTTAAGAACATGATCTGCTGCTAGAGTTAATGTTGGGCTTGACTTTCATGTTTCTCTCCATGTTCAACACTCTCCTGCATTGCAGAAAAACTATATATAAAGTTACATTAGGCCATGCATGTATTCTTCCTTTTGTTATTAAACTTTGCTACACGCGTAACTTGCCCTAGATTTTCGGTTTGGCATCATACTCTTCTTAGTGCACCAATTTGCTACTTTTTCTTGTTAAATTAAAAGCATGAATAAAAATTGAAACCAATAAAACCGCATATGTTCCTATATTCACGCTGCATGCCCCATACATTATCGCTCTATCTATCTAAAAATATCACTGACTACACAGTGTCTGCATGATCAAAGTAAGCCTTTGCCCTAGCCACCAGTCCAAGCCCTTACTGAATCTCACTGGGGTGCGTCAAGAGACGCAGAGAGAACTTGACAGTTGTTGGGGGGTCCCTGCACCTGACTGCCAGGTAGACTAGGCGCAATACTCTCCGAAGACCTGTTCCCGTCTCGGAGTGACTCGGCGGTCATCGTCCTAGGGGCACTGACAATGACTGATAATGTGAGTGCAACATGGTCACAGCTCAGGCATGCCTAGTGTTATGCAAGCCACCCCAGACAGAGATAGCTTCTGTGGTAGTGAGCATATCCCGCTGCGAAGGGTCCTCATGCTGAAGCACTGCGAATGGAGCCCCTCGGAATGCTGCATACTCCGGAGAATGCATCGAAGAATGTTCCACGTCTATAGGGGGCATGGTGTGGTGAATGAATGCGGTGCCCAGGGGCACGTAACATGAGAGTGGCGCATGGGCGCCGCGACATCTATCGCGAGATAATACGTGGTGCCAGGGGCACATGACATGAGAGTGACGCATGAGTGCAGAGACATATGTCGCGAGATAATACTTGGTGCTAGGGGCACATGACATGAGAATGGGGCATGGGCGCAGCGACATTTGTAGAGAGATAATACCTGGTGCCAGGGACACATGACATAAGAGTGGCACATGGGCGCAGGTGACTACTGTCGTGGAAGGGGGGGTCGTGCTGGGGGCACGAGTTAGTCTGAGGATTTGCTACTTTGCCTCACTTGGGTACATGACGGATGAACGGTGCTTGGCGTGGAGCATGGGTACGGCGCCAATGGCGCTAGACATGAGAGTGGCACATGGTCGCAGTGCCAACGGCAGGAGACATGAGAGTGGTGCACGGGCATGACGACATTTATTGCGAGAAAATACGTGATGCTAGAGGCACACGATAGGAGAGTGGCGCATGGGCGCGGCGACATCTGTCACGAGATAATACCTTGTGCAAGGGAGACAACATGAAAGTGGCGCATGGGCACA